>VKOC01046861.1:0-19442 GCA_009364415.1 Spea multiplicata | reverse complement strand
AAACATGATTGGATTAAAGGTATAATCCCATCACCCACCAGGCAGCCCAGAACCACCATATAGGTCTTTGACCAGCAATGCCCACTCGACAAAGAGTCACTATTTCAGGGTGATCCCGGTAGAGCGGTGTCAATCCCGGGGTACCGTTGTAGAGCTCAGGGTCCGAAGATTCTATGATCCAAAAAGCGACGTGATCCAATGTTGGTACCCTGAGCGACAGCGTTGGAAACATCCTGGGAATAGTCCATGCGGTAGCCGGGCAGAGTACCACAGCCGCTGCTGGGTAGACCCCAGTCCTAGAAATTGGTAATTAAACCATGGTTCCCAAACGAGCTCCCTCTCTGTAACCATCACCAAGTATTGCCCACCACAAGCTTAATGTACCAAAAGAGCATCCGTAACGACGCTGTTTCAATTGTCGGCAGGCATCGCCACGGTCCCTAGCTGCCACACAGTTCCATGAATTTGTGGCCAGGTCCCGGTCAGGCGCATTGAGTGTTTCCTGGCTTGCAGACCCCCCATGGCCGGCTAGTGCAGGGGTTCAGTTTCTGCTGATGTTCCCCATGTTTGAGCACTCAGTGTCTCAAAACTGTAACTGGTAGGAAGAAGGCTGATTGTCTTTGCATTGTTAATTGTATAGGTGTGAAGTTTTTCCCCTGTTATTGTGTGAGTTATCCCTTGTCTTAATACCCCCTGTAGGTATGCCTTGGTGTCACTGCTACATACCTAATTATCAATTACATAACAGGTAGCTGTTAATCCCGTGAGCTCCTGTTATCCCTGTGTCCTGGCCATTGTCTGTCTCAAGCCAATTATATGTCTATCGTCATTCCATGTCTACATCCCCAACTAATGTAATTATTTATGTCTCGTGTCATTCTGTCCTTAGCCCGGATATTGTGTTGCAGGATTTGATCTTATTACTTCCTTCCTGACATGGTAATGAGATTGTGCGACATTTCTCTTGCCCCTTTTCTTATTTGTGTATATATATAGCTCTGTATTTGGCTTTAATAAATGAGTCCTGTTTTCACCTCAACATGAGTGTTGCCTGATGTTTGGGGTGGGCTGTAGCCATGCTGTGTAGCTAAGCTTCGGATAGCCACTGTGCCAATGCAGCTTCGGTGCAGCGACGTCCCTCCTTCTATCTACAACACTGGTTCTGCTTGGTGCTGAAGGGGTTACTTGTTGGTGTCCCGTCACAACATATATATATATATATATCCAATGGCGAGTAGTACCCCAGGCTTCAGGAAAACAAAGTAATGGGAAAAGATTATTGGAGGGAAGTAGGGTGGTTGATAAGTGGATCGGCCTTCCAGCAGAAGTGGTAGATGTGAGATAATTTCAGAGTTCATGGGATAGGCATATGGGAACTGAATCTAAGACGAGACCAACGACTGATTAAGGTTGAGTCTTTACCGCAAGAGGCCTCTGTGTGAAAGCTCAATAGAAGCCAGACCACTTTATTAGCTCCCCACCCACCTGAGTACCAAGCAAAGTGAAGTTTGGATGAATTTATTTACAAAGGTAGTGGTTTCCGGTTTATAAAGTAAATGGGAAAGTTAAGGCAGATCTGTCACAATCTTCTTTTCCTATCCTCAGAATCTGCATAATTATTCCTCCCCATTGCGTTATCTCTTCCCTTTTGTTAAGGTGGTTTCTAAGCAACATAACTTTTACAGACAAACCGAAAACGAAAACCTTTTCTAATTAGATGATGTGTCCAATATGACTTCTTTTATCTTCCCTGACCGGTTAAATTAGCTGGACAGGGAATGATTAATAATTATAGTCTCAGTGCATATGTCCCAAGTGTCCCTGGGTGTAGGTACAGTCCCTCTTTCCTTTGTGCCTATTTCAGCAGACCCCCCCCAATATGTATTTGCCTCCTTAACCCCACACACACACATACACTCCCCAGCCTCATGAAATATTCACCGCCAGTCAGAGCCCCCCTGGGACCATCTCTGGAGCTAACAGGACCCTGCATGCGCATACACAGAAATTGCTTACACTGATTTCAATACAAGCAATTCTCTGTCACTGATTGGCTGCTTTAAGTTAATCAGTGGCATGAAAGTGAGACTTCAGAAGGAGCTGCAGCTTCACACAAAGGTGATTGTGTATTTATTTGTTTTTCTCTGCAGGTTACAGAATGCATATTAAAGTACTCACACAGCCCCACATTGTACTGCGCTGAGGAATATGATGGCGCTATATAAATAAATATTCATTCTGTGTTGCTGAGGCTGCATGGGGTCACTGGAGCTTCCCTTTAATGCTATAAATTGATACAAATGTTTAAGTCTGTTACACGCTGGTGTTATGACATCATCAATGAGGAAGGGGCCCGTCACACCCACCTAAACAACACAAGAACAGGGGGATAGACTTCTACTTCTTATGCAATAAAGATGTTTAAATCCAGCAGGAATGCCCAAACTGCTCCACCATTAGATCGGACCGGTGGGAAAGCCGGGTTTCAATGACCATCGGCCCCTCACACTACCAATCTTCTGCTCCAGTGACAGGTCAGGCTTTTTTATTTTATTGAAAATGGCTCTATTTTATCCTTCCTTTGATCTGTCGGGTAGCGGCACGGGGTGCCTTTCCACATCCGTTCTGAACGTGGGAGGCATTAATACGGTGAGTAGGATTTTGTTACTTGGAGCAGGAAAGTCTTGCAGGGCGTCTCTTAGTCCGTTCCCCATGTGATTTCCCTGCAGTAAATCCGGCGCTCGCTGAAGTTGATGTCGCGTTTTTGTGCTGGACTCCGGACACAAAGGTTCTGGGACCGGCCTGAGCTGCCATCAGATGCGCCGCGGGAAGCCGAATAATTACACATTTCGCTTTTTTAGCAACAATACACGGTTTACGTGATGACGTTTGCATCCACTGATACTTTATACTTTTATTTTTTTATAAATTGTGTTAATATTTACATGATTATGTCGTACGCTGCTTCACGTGATGCACTCAGGGGCCTGAACTCCAACAGGCTTCCAGGTCATCAGAAGCATCTTCGCGACTATTGTGTATGTAGAGTTATATATTTGCCCCAAATCAGGGTTATTACTGTAAGGGAGACCGTGCCGAGGGCAGAGAGGCAGGGCTAGGAGGTTTCTGCGGGAACTCGCCAACCAGCAGAGATAATGATGTGAAGAAGCGCTGAGAGCAGCAAAGGCGCAGATCTTTCTACTCAACAAGCCCCCTTCACCCCAGCAGGTAAAGAGGATAAGTACTGGAACGAAAGGGACCAAACATTTTTAGAACATGTTGAGTTTGTAACACCCCCAAATTAGTTACAAACACCGTAACCCGGACTGTAAGGGTGGAAATGGCTACGTGTCCAGGAGTAACACGTGACTCTTTGTGTTCCAGCACTCATAGGATCAGTTCTAAGATTCATAGCTCCCAACAGACACATCACTCACAGGACATTCATATCTTCCAGTCTGCCCACTTCATGGTCTTATCCTGCCCCTCCTTACCCCTAAGAAAGGGACCCTGATTTGGACACCTGGAGATTTGGAGGCTGTGCAGATTTCCACCCCCTAGTGCTGTAATATAACCCCCTGCGCTATATACATTAAGATATCCCCCCCAGCACCGTATACAGTAATAACCTCCCAGAGCTGTATTCCAATAAACTCCCTTTATCTGCAGACCTGGATGCTGCCATTGTTGTCTACTATATCAACTGCAACTGCTTTAAAAAGAAAACAGCTAAATATTTTTTAAAAAAAATTGTTTAAAAGGGACAGAGCAAGATTTTGAAAATGCAATTTTAATCTGATATTAATAAACAACATTGTTGTCTCCTATAACTGTTGGGTTACCGTTATTTCCGTTTATTAATAAACATGAAGGATGCAGCTTTGGTCGCCTGTCCTTGGAGTCACATTTGGCTGGAAAGCAGCTGCTCCCAATGCATTCTGCCCTCGCGGCTCTGTTCACAAGTCACATATAATAATGTAAGAGGTTTTATTAAATGCTGGAACGAAACCTAGTCTTACCGCAGATATGGCAGTTCCCCATCAAACGGAAAATTGCGACTTAAATGTTAATGTATTTGTAAAATATTTGTTCACATCATTTTATACAAAACAAGAGATATGAATAAAAAAATATATATTAAATTAATATTTCTTTATAAATCTGTTGTTTCCCATGCAAAGGAGGAGAAATGTCATAAACTAGAGGGTCAAAGGCTTAGATGTAACATAATTAAGTTTTACTTTACTGAGCGTGGTAGATATATGGAACTGCCTCCAAGCAGAAGTGGTAGAGGCTTATACGGTGAGGGTACTTAAACCAGAAATTGTTGCCATGTAAAACATATCTTCTCCTTTATTTGCTGCTCTATCACTTCACTATCAGACGTTAATAAGTGAAGTATCTCTGCCCTGTGCAGATGGTATTGTGTGAATAATGTGATCACCGCAAAATGCTGCTTACACAAGACCCTTCAAAGGTTAAATTAATTTGTTTCTCCTCCGTTGGAGAATGACAGTAGTAAGCAAATAAGCAGTTTTACTATTTGAAAAAAAAAATCACAGACAACGATTATGAGAATAATAAAACATTATTATATAATAAAAAAAAATTCTATTTAAACGACCATAAAGCAGGTCGAGGAGGGGGGCCACCTCTGGACTCACAAAGAGTCATTCCCCAGCACGCAGGAAAGGAAAAACCTCCAGCTTTTCCTCTAGCTTTGGAGGAAACCTTTTGAGAAGCCATGGCTGGAAGAATTGCCCTTCCCTCTGGGCATTAAGTGGTTAATTCTATCTTGTGAATGGGGCAAAAATAAATTCAAAATTAAATATAAAGAAATGATCACAAACATCGATCTGCAGGTTACAATCTTCAGAGCTCTGCTGGGATCCCGACACTCTGCGAATCTCTTTGCCGGAGAGCCGACACACCGCAGATCTCTTTGTCGGGTGGCCAGCAGTTTCTTCAGCTACCTGCCTGTTCTCTCCTATTCACTCTTTTGGCTGCTTCTTGCCTCATTTTATGGTGCTTGCCTATTCTTTCCTGCTTCCACTCCACAAAAACGCATTTGTTCTTCACCCCTAGTTTGCTGCCCCGCCTATTCCTCTTCACGGTATGCTGCTGCTGCCTGTCTATCCTCCTCCCCCCAATTTATTGCTGAATTCCTACCCCACCTTTCCTTGTCTGCCAATTAATTCCTGCTTGTTCCCCTCTGTCTGCTGCCTGTCTATACCTTCCTGTATGCCCCCCAATCTGCTGGCCGCCTACCCCTTCCCATTCTGCTAACTACGTTTTCCCCCAATCTTTGGCCGCATGCCTTTTCTCAGCTAATTAAATGCCACATTGCTGTTGCCCTCTAGTATGCTGCCTCCTGCTTATCACCTCCCAGTCGGTTGCTTCCTCACTACCCCATCCTGCCTCTTCCTTCCCCTCCCAGTTTTCTACTGCCTACATGTACATTCCGTATGCTGCCTACTTATTCCACCAGTCTTCTGCCTCTTGCCTGTTCCTCCTTAGTAAGCTAAGAAATGCCTGTTATCCTCCTATCTGTCTGACTGTCCCCTCTCCCAGTCTGCTGCTGCCTGCCTAATCTGCCACAGTATGTTGCTGCCTGGTTGTACCTCCTCCTGTTTAAGGGCTGCCTATTCCCCCCTTGGTGTATTGCTGACTGAAAAAATAAATGACAGTAGACTGGGGGGAACAGCCCTGTCTGCTGTCCCTGCCTGTTCTCCTACCTAGTCTGCTTGACTGCCTATTCCCCATTGAGTCTGCTGCACCCTTCATTCCCCCTACGTCATTTTGGTCCCATATACCTGCTATCCCTTAGTCTGCTGTCAACTTCCCACCTGCTCAGTCTACTGCCCCCCTGCCTGCCCCCCCAAGTTTGCTTGCCAGTTCCCAACCCAATCTAATTACGCCTGTCCCTCCACAGTCTGATGCGGCCTGCCTTTTTCCTTTTTCCATCATAGTCTAGTACGTGCTATTGCCTGCTTGATCCTCACCCCTAGTCTGTTGCTGACCTTCTGTCTGCTTCCTGCCTTTCCCCCCTGTCTGCTGCATGCCTCTCCCCCTCTCCCAGTCTGCTACTACCTGCCTGTTCTCTCCCATTTACTCTGCTGGCTGGTTCTTCCTTCGTCGGTCTGATGCCTGCCTATTTTTTCTGCTCCCCCACCCCGAAGATGGGGCCTTGTTCTAACCTCCTAGTTTGCTGCCTTTCTATTCTCCTATCCTCCTCGGTCTGCTTCTGCCAGCTTAGTCTTCCATGGTCTATTTCTGAACGCTTACCCCCGCTCAGTTTCCTCCCAGCCTAAACATTCCTGCATGTTCCCACTTAGTTTAATGCCTGCCTATTTCTTTATGCATGTTTCACCCCAATCTGCTGGCTGTCTGATTATTCCCCCAGTCTTCTCCTGCATGCCTCTTCCCCCTAGTAATCTACCATATGCATGGTTACGCTCTAGTATGCTGCCCCTGGCGTTCCTCCTGTTTGTCGCCTCTTCACTGTTCATCCCATCACCTGTTAACCTCCCAGTCTGATGTTGCCTTCCTGTCCCCCTTCCTAGTCTGCTACTTCCTGCACAGTTTCTCTCTCTCGGTCTCCTGGCTGTTGCCTGTCTGTTTTATCACCATCTACTGCCTGCCTTTCCTTTTTGCATGGGTTCCGCAGTCCGCTGCCTGTACCCCCAGTTTGCTTCCTGCCTATTCCAGCCTTCCTTTTCCACTCCTAGTCTGCTGCTTTCCCTCAGTCTAATGCTTCATTCCTTTACCCTCCTAGTCTGATGCTGCCTGCCTATTCCCTTTCATAGTTTGCTATTGCTTGCCTACTCCCCTACCCAGTCTTCAGCTTCCTGCCTATCCCTCAGTCTGTTGCTGACTGCCTGTTCCCCATGTCTGTTGCCGCCTAAATGCACTCCTACACTTTGTTCTGCCGTTTACCTCTTCCCTCTCCGCTTCACTCTGCTGCTTGGTTGTTATATCACCTTCACTCTACTGCCTGCTTGTTCCCTCCCCATCTGCCTATTCCTTCCACTGCCCAGATGCCCCCCATTTTGCTGTCTGCCTATTCCCGACTTCCATTTCCCCTCTTAGTCTGTTGTTTGACAGTTGCCACAATCTTTTGCCACCTGTTTGATCAATAAACCCTTGGCTATTTCCTGCATATTCAACCGCTTCAGTCTGCTGCCTGGCTTTACCTCCCTCAGTCTAATACCGCTTTCCTCTACCTTTCTCAGTCTGATGCCTCCTGCCTGTTCCTCTTCCCAGTCTTCTAGTGCCTCCCTTATCACCCCGCCTGGCAGTACATTTCTCAGTCTAATGTCACTTGCCATTACCCTTCCCACTCCGATGCTGCCTGCTTTTACTACTACCCATTCTACTGGATGTCTCTTTCCCCTTCCTGTCTGCTGCTGCCTGTTCTCCTCCTTCACTATGCCGCTTGCCTATTCTTTTCTGCCTCACCCCATTTGCAGTCTACCTATTCATTCCTGCATGTTTCCCCTCATTCCTGCTGCCTGCTGATGCTTGACCATTTTCCCATCTGCTGCCGCCTACCTCTTCCTCCTCCTTCAGGTCTGCTTCCAACTTCAGGTCTGCTGGTTAATTTGCCTGCCTACCCATCAGTTTTGCTACCTGCCTTACTGTTCCCGTTCTAGTCTGCTGCTGCCTGTTCACTCTTCTCAGTTAGCTATCAGCCTGTTCCTCCCAGTCTGATTCTGTATGCCTATACCCCCAGTCTACTGCCACTTGCCTGTTCCCACCTTTCTCCTACTTTTCTCCACCTTTCTACAACCTCCTGCCTGTTTTTCTCAGTCTGCTGCCTACCATTGTCTCTCCCAGTTTGATGCCACAAGCCTCACCCATCTGCTGCCTCCTGCCTGTTCCCACCTTTTTTGCTGTTAACGCTTCCTGTTGTCTTTTCCAATCTGCTAACGTCTACTAATTCCCCTAAAGTGTACTGCCAACCGGCCTGTTCCCCACCTTTCTGCTGTGACCGACTGCCTGTCTCGCCCAGTCTGTTGTCACCTAGCTTTGCCTCTCACCTGTTCAACCCAGTCTGCTGCCTGCTTGCCTCTATTCCCTCAATTTGCAGCATACAGTTTTAACCTTATTTTCCCTTCCTATACTTTTGCGGTATGACTGTGCTCCCCACCCAGCCAGCAGCCTCTTTCCTCTCCCCTTCACTGTGCTATCTGCTATTCCCTCCCCATCTGCTGCTCGTAATTGTTTCTTATTCACCCTAGATGTCCCCCTCCATTTTGCTGCCTATTATTCAGTTAACGTCTGCCTGCCTACTGCCCCTCTTGCGCTACTGCTGACTGGCTACACCTCCCGTGATTGTTGCCTGCCTGTTCCTCCCCACACTCCCTTCCAATCTGCTGGGTGCCTACAATTTCCTAAGTTTTGACTGCCTATTCACTCAATTCCCCCTCTAGTAACCTACCACATACCTTTTGCCCTCTAGTTCACTGCCCCCTTGGTCAATTGCCGCCTGACTATCTCCCCCAGTCTGCTGGGGCCTGGGTGTTCCCTCAAAGACTGTTGCTTGCCTGTTCCCCACCCAATCTAATTCTGCCTGCCTGTCCCTCCATATACTGATGCCACCTGCATGTTGGCTTACCCTCTGCTGCAACCTGCCTTTTCTTCTATCCAGTCTGATGATTGCCTATTACCTCTACCATTCTGCAGTCCACTACCTGTTCAGACCTTTACTCTGCTGCCTCCAAGCTTCCCTGATACGTTGGTGGCTGCCCCCAAGTTTATTGCCTGCCTTTCCCCTTCTAGTCTTCTGTCATCTGTCTCCCAATTTGCTGCCTGCGTGTTATACCCAGTTTGCTTGCTCATGCCTATACTTCTCCGATCTACTGCCACTTGCCTGTTCTCCTTCCTAGTCTGCTGCTGCCCACCTGTTGCCCCTTAAGCCTACATTCACCTGCTACCCCCTGTCTGCCACTCTAGCCTGCTACTACATGCTTCCTCCCCGTTCTCACCTTTGTGCTTCAAACGCTACCTGTCCTCTTTTCCAATCTGCTGCTTGCCCATTACCCTACAGTGTACTGCCACCTGTCTGTTCCCCAACTTTCTGCTGCTTCCATTTGCCAGTTCTTCCCGAGTTTGTGACCACTACCTTTCGGTTCCCCCCTGTCTACTGCCTGCCTATTTCTTTTTGCATGGTCCCCAACATCTTCTGCCTTCATGCCCCCCTAAATTTGCTTTCTCTCTATTTTTGCCTTCCTTCTCCCATTCTAGTCTGCTGCCTGCTAGTTGCCCCAGCCTGATGCCGTTTACCCCCCACTCAGCTACCGCCTAGCTGTTACTTTTCACAATCTTTAGCCACCTGTCTGATCTGTCTAAAGCCCGGCTTTACCTAAGTCTAATGTTTTTTCCTCTACAATTTCTCAGTCTGCTACACCATGCCTGTTTTCCCCCTAGTAAGCTACTCCATGCCTGGTACCCTCTAGTATGCTGCCCCCTGCCTATCATGCCTTTGGTCTATTGTCATCATCTTATATCCCCTAGTGTGTTTCCCCCTGTCTCCTGACAGCTGCCTCTTCCACCTCCTCCCAGTCTGTTGTCGCCTGCCTGTTCTCCCCCTTCATTCTGTTACTGCATGTCTGTATCTCATCTGCTGCCTGCTTATTCTTTGCTGCATGTCCCCCCTATTCTATTGCTTGATTGCAAACTCCAGTTAGCTGTACACATATTTCCACTCCTATTCAGTTACTGTCTGACTGTTCCCCCTCCCGGTCTACTGCCGCTGGCCCCTCCTGTTTACTGCTTGCCTATTCTCGCCTTCTTCTTCACCTCTTCTGCTGCCACTTACCCTCCTCACTTTGATGCTGCTACCTGTTACTTCTCACAATCTTTAGCCATCTGCTTCATCAACCTGCCAGCTGTCACTTGCCTATTTAACACCTTGAGCACCGTGCCTGCCTGTTAATACCCCAGGCTGTGCCTCCATCAGTCTACTGGCACTTTCATGGACCCTATCCAGTCTGATGCTACCTACCCTGTTTGGTGCCTGCCTACTCCTTTCTGCATGACCCCCACATCCAATCTGCTGGCTGTCTGCTCATTTCCAGTTTTATGCCTGTTGCCCTCTACTATGCTTCCCATACCTATCATCCCCGTGGTCTATTGCTGTCTACCTATCCTCCCCAGCCTGTTGCTGCCTGACAGTTCCCCCAATCAGCTGCCGTCTGCTTCTTCCTCTTCCTTCAAATCTGCCTTCGCCTGCCTGTTCTTCCCCCCTTCATTTTACTGATGCATGGCTGTCCCCAGCAGTCTTCCCTGCCTAGTTTATTCTGGATGTTCCCCTCCAGTCTGGCCCCATCATCCACATTTACAGAATACATATTTCCTTTCCCTCCAATTCTGTCTCTGTCTGTTTCTCTCCCATCCCCTTCACTCTGCCGCCTGCTTGTTCCCTCCCTCATATTCTGCCTGACACTTATCTGTTGCCGTCAAAGTCTACTGTCAACTTCTTGGTTCCAACCTTTCTACTGCTACCCCCTGCCTGTCCCTCCTACTCTGATGCCACATGCCTCCCCTTTGCTGCCTCCTGCCTGTTCGCCTTCCAAATCTGCTGCCGCTTGTAGTGATGTCCGGATCATGAACGAATCGTTCATTTGATCCGATTCTTTTAAGTGATCCGGATGAATCGGTTCAGTAGACTGAATGATTCATTTGTAGCAGTTCAGTCTGTGAATCATGCAGCTGTAACCCGATCCGAGAGCTGTGAGTCATCTGCAGAGCACTCAGACACAGACTCTGGGGTCAGGTTACAGCTCATTAATTCACAGAGGAACGATGACTCATACAGAGAGTCGTTCAATGATTCGAATGATCCGAAGACTCGAATGATCCGAAGACTCGAATGATCCGAAGATTTGAATGATCCGAAGATTCAAATGATTCAAATGATTCGAATCTTACAGGGATCCGGATCTTACAGGGATCCGAATCTCAAAGAGATTCGAATCATTCAGAGAATATTACTGATACCATACTTTTATAAATAAATTAACCCTTAACACCCATTAAGCATAACTGCCCCTAAATGAACCCTTAACACCCCATTAAGCATAATGCCCTAATTAAACCCTAAACCACCTTAAGCATAACTGCCTAAATCACCTAAAGCCCATTAACCTAGGGCCCTGAATTAACCGTAAATACTCCTTAACCATAATGCCCTATTAAATTGCATGTCCTCAGCTAAATTTGCCAATAATTGGTATGCTTAGATGGGGTCTTTAGTGTTATTTTGGGGCAGTTATGCTTAGGGTGTTAGGGTTGTTTTAGGGGCAGTTATGCTTAATGGGTGTAATAGGTTAATCTTAAGGGGCAGTTATGCTAATTGGGGTGTTTAGGGTTTAATTTAGGGCAGTTATGCTTAATGGGGTGTTAAGGGTTAATTTAAGGGAGTTATGCTTAATGGGATGGTAGGTTAATTTTTAGGGCAGTTATGCTTAATGGGGTGATTTAGGGTTAACTTTAGGAACAGTTATGCTTAATGGTGTTAGGTATTTTAGGGGCAGTCATGGTTGATGGGTGTTTTGGGGTTAATTTTAGGGGCAATTTGCTACTGGGGGTGTAAGGGTTAATTAGGACAGTTATGCTTAATGGGGTGGTAAGGGTTAATTTTAGGGGCAGTCATGGTTGATGGGGTGTTAAGGGTTAATTTAATGCTGAGGGTTAATTTAATTAATTTAATAAAGTTAGCTTAAGGTGCAGTTGCAGGTAAAGGGGAATGTAAATCCTGGGGGCTGTGATTATTAATGTATTATTTATAACAGTATGGTGATATTCTCTGAATGATTTGAATCCCAATGAAGGCAGAGAGTCGTTCAAAGATCCGGATCTTACAATGATCCGGATCTTACAGTGATCCGGATCTTACAGTGATCCGGATCTTACAGTGATCCGGATCTTACAGTGATCCGGATCTTACAGTGATCCATCACTGTAAAATTCGGATCCCTGTAAGATCCGAATCTTTGAACGACTCTCTGCCTTCATTGACATCACTGGAGTAGGCAGGATTCATTGAGTAAATAAAGGGGGGGGCAATCGTTAGTGTGCCTGCACGGAGTTACTGGAAAACAGTAACTCCTGTGAGTCACACTGAGTGATCCAAAGATTCGGATCATGAATCGGATCATTTCAGTGAACGAGTCGAAATGATCCGATTCACTTTAATGATCCGAACTTCCCATCACTAGCCACTTGCCATTCCTTTTCTTCTGCCACCTGCCTGCTCACCACATTCCAGCTGCTACTTTTTGCCTGTTCCCCCTATCTGTTCTCCCCCGCCTTTTCCCTACCTGTTTCCTCATGTTCTGCCACTTGTCAGTTCCCCTCCCAGTCTCCTACCGCTGCCTGTCTTTTTCACCCTGTCTGCTTTATGGCTAATCATTACTACATAGTTTTCCCAGTCTGCTGCCTGCCTCTCCCTTAAGTTGTTGCCTGCCTTTTCCTGCCTTTCTTTTCCCCACCTAATCTCCGGCATGCCAGTTGCCTCAGCATGCTGCCACTTAAACTCCACTCTGCTGCCTATTACAGTCTGATGTCGCTTGTCTATTCCCTTTCACAGTTTCCCATTGCTTGCCTACTTCCCTCCCCGTCTGCAGCTGCCTCCCTATCCCCCAGTCTGTTGCTGTCTAAATGCACTCCTGTACTATGTGCTGCTGTCTACCTCTTCACTCTGCTACTTGGTTGTTCCTTCTCCCTGTCTGCCTATTCCTTCCTTTGCCCAGATGCCCCCCTCCAGTTTGCTGTCTGCCTAATCCCGCCATCCATTTCCCCTCCTAGTCTGTTGTTTGACAGTTGCCACAATCTTTTGCCACCGGTTTGATCAATAAACCCTTGGTTATTTCCTGCCTATTCACCTGCTCAGGTCTGCTACCTGGTTTTATCTACCTCAGTCTAATGCCCATTTGCTCTTCCTTTTTCAGTCTGATGCCGCCTGCCTGTTCCTCTTCCCAGTCTGCTAGTGCCTCCCTTATCACCAAGTCTGCTACTGTCTGGCTGTACCTTTCTCAGTCTAATCTCACTTGCCATTACCCTTCACACTCTGATGCTGCCTGCTTTCTCTACTACCCATTAGTATGTCATACCCCCTCTTCAAGTATGCTGCCTGCCTATTCACCCCTTCCTTTTCCCCTCCTAGTCTGTTTGCGCCTGTCTCTTCTTCCCTCCTCTAACTACCTGTTTTCCCCAGTCTGCTTCCGCATGCCTGTGCCTCCCCCCGCTACTTTCTGTCTGACACCTATCCGTTGCCCTCAAAGTCTACTGCCTGGTCCCCGCCTTTTTGCTGCTACCCCTTGCCTGCCCATCCTTCTCTAATGTCACATGCCTCCCCCTGTGCCGCCTCCTGCCTGTTTCCACCTTGGAGCTGCTAATGCTTTTCTCCTTTCCAATCTGCTGAAGCTTGCCCACTTCTCTACTAACGCCAACTTTCTACTGCTACTTCTTGCCTGTCCCTCCTATCTGTTGTCACCTGACTTTCTCCCTACCTGTTTCCCCACGTGCTCCCACTTTATTTCCCCCAGTCTAATGATGCTTGCTTCTGCCTATTCTTTTGCTACCCCCCTCTGCAGATGGGACCTTCTCCCCTAGTTTCCTGCCTATTGGTCTCATGCCTTCTTCTGCCCCCCCGTTTGCAATCTGTCTATTCCTTTCTGTATGCCCCCAAACTACTGTCTGCCTTCCCCTTCCCAGTTTTCCGCCTGCCTTTATCAGTTGCTGCTTCCCTATCCTCTAGTCTGTTGCCGCCTGACTGTTTCCCCATCCGTTGCCTGCCTCTTCCTTCTCCAAGTCTCCTGTCACCTGCCTGTTCTGCCCCCTCACTCTGCTGCTTCCATATTCCTTCCTACATGTTCCCCCAATCTGCTGGATGCCTGCCACTTCCCAGTCTCTTGCCTGCCTATTACCCCAGTTTTCTGCTGTATGCCTGTTCCCACCTAGTTATTACATGCCTTCTGCCCTCTAGTATGGTGCCCCCTACCAACCATCCCCTTGGTCTATTGCTCCTGCCTACTCCCTCTGCTGCCTCTTCCTCCTTCTCCCAGTCTGCTCCTGCCTGCCTTCCCCTTCTTCACCTATCTGCTTAATATTTGATGCATTTTCCCCCAGAATGCTGCCTGCCACCTCCAGTTTGTTGCATACATATTCCCTCCTTTCTTTTCCCCTGCTGACTGACTGATCCCCCTCTCAGTCTGCCTGTCACATCAGTCTGATCCTGCCAGCCTGTTCCCCTGCTGTCTGCTGCTGCCCCCCAAGACTGCTGCCAACGGTTGGTTTCTGCCCTCCCAGTTTGTTGCATACATGTTCCCACCTTCCTGTTCTCCTCCTATTCTGTTGCATTCACCTTCTTCCCCTTTTGCTGCCTGCCTGTTCCTGCCTTACTTTTTCCCTCCTAGTCTGTTACCTGCCAGTTACCCCAGCCTGCTGCCAATTTTCCACACACACACTCTGCTGCCACCTGCCTGTTACTTCCCACAATCTTTTGCCACCTGCCTAATTAACCCATTGGCTGTTATCTACCTATTCACCTTCTACAGTCAGCTGCTGTCTGACTTTACCTTCTTCAGTCTAATGCCACTTTCCTCTACCCTTCCCAGTCTGATGCCACCTGCCTGTTCCCCTTTCCCAGTATGCCACCGCCTGCCTAACACCCCCTGTATGTTGCTGTCTGGCTGTGTTCCTCCTCAGTCTAATGCCACTTTTCTCTAGCTCTCTGAGTCTGATGCCAACTGTCTGTTCCCTTCCTAGCTTGCTACAGCATGCCTAATCCCCCTCCAGTCTGTTGCCTACTGGCTGTACCTCTCTCGGTCAAGTGTCACTTTCTTGTACCCTTTCCAGTCTGATACTGCCTGCTTGTTCCCCTTCACAATTGCAGTCTGCTCTCCTTCTACTGCTACCTCCAGCCTCTCCTACATAGCAGTCTGCTGCTGCCCGCTTTTTTCCACCCAGTTCTCCTACCCATTCTACTGTCGCCTGCCTGTTTAACCCCATCACTCAGAAACAGACTGCCTGTTTACTGACTTGTGTGTTGACAGCCTCTTCCTTTGTGCCTGGTCCACCCCAATTTTGCTGCCTGCTTATTCCTGCCTGTTCACCTTCTAGTAGTGGGCAGCCTGTCTATTTCTCTTCTTATTGTACAGCCACTTGCTTGCCCCCACTCCTTGCGGTCAGTTGCTGCCTGCCTTTCCCCCTGTTTGTTCCTTTGTCTGCTTATACCTGCCAGATCCTACCTCCTAGTTTGCTGACACCTGCCTGTCCCTGCCCCTCAGTCTGCTGCCAGGCTGACCCCCCCACACACTCCTCCACCTACTTGTTCCTCTCCTTCCCAGTCTCCTGACACCTGCCTGCCCCAAGTCTGTTTTCTACCTACTTTTTGCCACCTTTTGTCCCTCTCTTGTATGCTGCAGCCTACATGTTATACATGTTAAGTATATTTAGCCTTAACATTCACATTATTACCTCCCAAAGCAGCATTCGTGAGGCGAGTAGTCTTTCCTTTTGTGGAAACACCGATCTCCAAGAAAGGGTGCGGGAGTAAGTGCGAAAACCTCCACAGCTACACTTCAGGTATTCAAGCTGCAGACACATCCAAGCGGGAGTCTTTCTGCCATTGAGTCAAAACCCTTAGTACAGGTGAAGCTCCATCACAACCTCAGATGTGTCTAAGGAGTAAAATGAATGTTGCAGTAGTTATCAGTGTTTGTCACTGAGACATCAAGACATTATCTTGTGTCCTATTTTGTCTTTGGTTATGATTCACAGTCTATAAATTGGCAAAATACAAATTTATTTTCACAATACCAATATCAAATAAAACAGCTTAACCCTTTGCTGGATTTTGCAAACAGTACAATGCCAATTGTATTACAAACTGCCCCCTGATTAATAGATTGTAAACTCATTTGACCGGGGCACTACTTACCAGTTGTTTCTCGATGTCATCTTGTTATGTTATATACTAATTGTTATGTCATATCTACCATTTGTACAGTGATGCGGAATCTGATATATAAAACAAAACAATACAGGATAATAATAGTAATAATAATAATAGTATTGTACAACTAACGAGAGGTCATCCCTTCAGACTTGAGAAAAAAGAAACTTCACCTAAAGCAGCAAAAAGGCTTCTTTACAGTAAGAACTACCTACAAGGATTGTGCTATCTAACGTAACTAGGGCTGCAACTGGCGATTATTTTCATTATTTTTATCTTTTCAATTAATCGGATGAAAAACAATATGCACATTTTTAGTTTATTTAAAATAATTTAATGAATAAAATACCTGGATTCTTGTATAAAAGAAACCGATCTCCAAGAAAGGGTACGCGAGTAGCTGCACTCAGTTTCTTCCATATCCAGGTATTGGAGTGTGCAGACACCTCCAAGTGAGACGCTTTTACCATTGAAATAGGCATCAGGACTCTTTGTACGGGTGAAGCTTTGCCACAACCTCACACATATCTAAGGAAGCAAACGGAATGTGGAAGCAGTTAGCAGTGTCTGCCACTGTGACATCACTGTGACATCACTACATGTCCCATTTTCTGTTAGGCACCCTTATGTTTCACAGTCTTATTTGCCATAATACAAATTGATATCAATAACCCATTTTTCTTTCACACTAGCAAATAAAGCAGTTTAACCCTTGACATTATGAGCTGTGTCAGTCGTGGTGATGTGTGTATTGTTAGGATCTTCAAACATTGCGAAGGGGGCCGTATTGTCATTTTAATAGCTATATTATTATTATTAATGGTTTGTATAGCGCCATCATATTCAGTAGCGCTGTGCAATACGTAGACAGACATAGCATGTGATATATCACATAAGAATGCTGTGAGTGTGCACGTTGTAACATTATTAAGTCACGAACAGTGTACGTGGTTAAAGCGGAAGGCGTTTATGTGGCGTCTCACTAAAAGCGCAGCCATTTTTACCCGGGGGAGGGGCGCTATGGCCTGACGGGAGTTCGCATCATCCCAACAAACCGGAAGTATAGCTGACGGGTTCAGCTGCCGCTTGAGTATCAGGGAGTGGAAGCTGCTGGTTGGCGTGAATGGCAGTTATGGAAGGGTCAGTATCAGGTCATGGGGCCTTAGTGCACATTATATGCTGTAGTTACAGTAAATATCGTAAAAGATAATACAATTCTTGTTATAAAGCATTCAATATTTCACTTCATCCAACGCTCTTAACACTCTTGATGCTCTGACTCTGGAAGAAAGGTCACCCGGGAGCACCCGGCGTATCCAGGGGGAAAGCTCCGTTAATTAGAACACCTTCTTTAAGCCTTTTTCTTGTGGTCTGTATTTGTGAGAAACAAACAGCATTTCTATATACAGAAGAGCAATATGTCAAAGATTCAGCTCCTGTCCGCCCCCAACACCCGATACCGCCGTGACCGGTAAGACTTTTCCTGGAGACTCAATAATTATTGAGAGAGAGATAGGGGAGAGGGCAATCTTGTCAACTACCATCTCTCTCATCCTCCCAGCCACACCCCTGAGTGTCTATGTTTTGACACGCCCCTTCCTTTCCATTCCTGCTTCCGCTCGTCCGGCCCGCCCAGTTTTGCATCTTCTGGAGAGTCTATCTCTGCTTAAGGTAAGAAGGAGGAGGAGGGGTAAGGAAGAGGCTGTCTGTGTGTGATGGGAGTGAGGTGTAATAGCTGGGCAGCATCATAAGGCAGCACTTTAGCAGCAGAGTCGCCTGGTTACTGCAGAGCCCCCTGATTAAGGCGCCTGCTTCAACCCCCTATGTATTTCATGGCAATTTTTGTTGAATGATTCAAGCATTCTTTTAAAAGGTTGGTGGAGAATAAGAGAGAGAACTTCAGGAAAGGGGATTAGATAATGCTATGTGTGCCACAGATCTCAGTGTTCCTTAGTTAAAATTTCCCCTGACCATACTGCTGTAAAGAGTTAAATATTTAATCTTTTTTTCTCAGCCTCTGCAGGTCCTGTTTGCTGGAGAAGCCACTCACAGAAACTTCTGTTCTACCACTCATGGTGCCTTATTGTGTGGCTGGAGAGATCGATTAGTTTTTGGATTAATCGGATAAAAAAAAACAATATTCAAATTCTCCATTTATTTAAAATAATTTAATGACCAAACATAGAGCAGAATAAAAAACTTTTATTGACATTAACGTGTGTCATTGTATCTCATTATCACAACGGCATTTCTCTAATCACCTTCCTGTTTTACTGACATAATAATAAAAGCTAGATTTTAAGGGTACAAGAACCCAAACAGAATATCTCTCAAACTAGGCTTTATTACCTAAAAAAGTTCAAATAGTAAATATTTACATGTAAACTATTTTTTAATGAAAACTATGATTGAGAAAAATGCATTTCTTGTTTTTATTTCCTTTTACTTTCCAACCTGCCCCCACATACGCCCTTTAAACCCCTATACGCCACTCTGCCCACAGAAATCCTTTATATCCCCCATATGCCACGCTTACCCTTCCCTTGACTTACCAGTGCCTCCCCGATATGCTGTATACCCCCTATATCTCTTATACCCCCAGATATGCCACTCCACCCACCCAGATATACCACATACCCTCAGCTTGTCTTTTGCCCTCTGATATGCCACTCTACCACCAGATATGCCTTATACCCCTCTATATGCCACGGTGCCCCCCTGATATACCCTCTATTCCCCTATTTATATGTAACATAAAGTTGATGCACTCAGCGGGTCTTCTTTTTATAAAGTTTATTGGCTTAGTAAAGGTCCAGCGTTTCAGCGCTCAATGAGCCTTTCTCAAGAACAATAAATGATGCAATCTGTGGCGAATGTATAACGGAATAAATGAAGTGAAGTGTACTAACCTGCGCAGGACGGGGTCGTGTAGCCTGTTCCTGGTGTAATGTGCTCCTCATGATAACCCGCTGTATTGAGGGCGAGCTCTAATCAAAACTGACGTGCAGCGACCACATGTGCTGAAAGAACGCCAAGAAAATGTGCTCCAAAGGTGTAGTGGATAGCTGTGTATGAGTGCCAGAGTCAGTGGTATGACTGAGTAGTTGGTGCGTGAAAGCTATGTAACATTGTATGTATGTGAAGGGAAATGAAATATTTCAAACGGAATAAAACATACAGTAATATACGGCTCTAAGAGAATATCAACTGGTAAATCTGTGGAACCAGAGACATTCGCCTTTCAAGTGGAAGGAAAACAAGCGTTTTTACCCCAGGTAAATCTCAGCTGTGGAACCAGAGACATTCGCCTTTCAAGTGGAAGGAAAACAAGCGTTTTTACCCCAGTTCACGTGTTGGCGGCGCATGCGCCCTACATGCTGCATATGTTAATCACCCCCCCTGTCAGGCTGTGAAGATCCCATTCATTACCGGTAACCCACGCAGTGCCAGAGAGTTACAATCACTGCTCTGCCTCTCTGGG
>VKOC01046859.1:0-50033 GCA_009364415.1 Spea multiplicata | reverse complement strand
GCCATTATGGATGAAGCTTATGATGGCGCAGAAGGCGCAGCCCTTTCAGTCAGGGGGCGGCGCGGGTGGGCACGGGTCCTCGTCGGCCGTCAATAGGAAAGGTTTTTGCTGGCTGTTCAACGACAGCCATTGTAAGTGGGGTTCTGCTTGCAAGTTCAAGCATGAATGTTCCGGTTGTGGGGGCGCCCATAGTTTCGCAAAGTGTTTTAAGAAGGGGAAATCTGGAGGAGTCCCGGGAGCTACGCCTTCCTCTGGGGCTAACCCCGGTGAGGCTAAACGCGATGCTACCCTGGCTAAGCCGCTACGGTAATCGTGAAGCAGCACAGTTGTTGTTTGAAGTTTTTCGTTACGGGTTTTACATTCCTTTTTCTGTTCGGCAGTTTCGGAGTTGTAGTCGAAATTTGAAGTCGGTTTTGGAGTTCCCAGAGGTGGTGAGGGACAAGCTGGCGAAGGAGGTTTCTTTGGGCAGGATGGCGGGTCCTTTTTCTTCCCCCCCTCTGGATAATTTACGTTTGTCACCGTTGGGGGTGGTACCTAAGAAGGAGGTTGGGAAGTACAGGTTGATTCATCACCTGTCACACCCGAGGGGTTTGTCGGTGAACGATGACATTGATGAGGTGCTGTGTTCTGTCTCCTATGCATCATTTGACCAGGCTGTCGAGTTGGTTAGGAAGGCGGGTCCGAACGCCCTTATGGCTAAGGCGGATATTGAATCGGCGTTTCGTTTGTTACCGATTCACCCGGATTGTCATCATTTGTTAGGCTGTTATTTTGAGGGTCAGTATTTTGTCGACTTATGTCTCCCTATGGGTTTCTCTATTTCTTGTTCTTATTTTGAGAAGTTCAGTTCGTTCCTTGAATGGGTGGTCAGGATGGAGGCAGGGAGTCGATTTTGGTTCATTATCTGGATGGCTTTCTTTGTGTGGGACCGTACGGCTCTGGGGAATGTGGTTACTTGTTGCGGATGTTGGAGTGGGTGGCCGGGTCTTTTGGTGTTCCGCTGGCTGCGGACAAGACTGAGGGTCCCACTACCTGTTTAAGTTTTTTGGGCCTAGAAATTGATTCGGTTGCGGGTGGGTTCGCTTCGGGAGGTGGTGCACGAGTTTCGTGGTGTTCGGAAAGTAACCCTACGGCAATTACAATCCCTGATTGGTCGTTTAAATTTTGCGTGTAGGGCCATACCTATGGGCAGGATTTTCATTCAGAGTTTGTCAAGGGCTACTTCGGGCGTCAAGTTGTCGCATCATTTTGTACGGCTTTCGGCGGCTATGAGAGCTGATTTGGAGGTGTGGGAGGTGTTTTTGCAACATTTCAATGGTACGGTGTTTTTTCGCAGGGAGTCGGTGTCCGCCGAGGAGTTAGAGCTTTATACTGACGCTTCGGGGAGCATTGGCTTTGGGGCGTATTTTCGAGGCTATTGGTGTGCGGAGCGTTGGCCGGATTCTTGGAGGGATAGTCCGCTCATGCGCAACTTAGCGTTTTTGGAGTTCTTTTCATTTGGTGGTGGCCTTGTCTTTGTGGGGCGATTCGTTTCGCGATAGGAAGGTGGTGTTTTTCTCGGATAATTTCGGGCGGAACATGTCCCAGGTTTCTTGAATGTTATAGCGGATTCCCTGTCTCGTTTTCAGTGGGAACGGTTCCGCGAGGTGGCGCCCGGGGCTCAGGATTCGGGTCTGGTCTGTCCGGACGAGATGTGGCAATTAGGGACGAGTTGCTTGCTGGAGGCGTGAGGGCATCGTTGGCGCCGGTAACGTGGTCTGCTTATGGTAAGGTTTGGGACGATTGGGACAGGATGGTTTCCTGCGTAGGGTCTGTAAGTACCGCGGAGGAACAGCTGGATGTGCTGTTGTGGTTCCTGTTTGATTTGGTTTCAAAGGGGGCTTCCCCCGCGGTATTGGGAAGGAATATGTCGGCCTTGGCGTTTTTGTTTAAACTGAAGGGTTGGAAGGATCATACTAAGGAATTTTTGGTTCGCCAGGCTTTAAAGGGATTTCGGAGGCGGGTTGGTGTTGGTGACACTAGGCGCCCGTTTCTGTGCAGGTGTTGCAGAAGGTGTTGGATGTTTTGCCATTGGTGTGTTCTTCAGTTTATGAATCCAGGTTGTTTGGGTTGGCATTCATTTTGGCGTTTTTCGGAGCTTTCCGGATCGGGGAGCTGGTGTGTAGGAGTCGGGCCGGAGGTGGGGGTCTTCAGAGGTCTGACGTGCTGGTCAGCGAGGACATGGTGTCTATCCGTTTACGGCGGTCCAAGACGGATGTGCTTGGGAAAGGCTGCGATGTTGTATTGTATCCATGGCCTGGGTCCATGATGTGTCCGGTTGTTCTGAATACTTGGCTCATCGCCCTGCGATGGTGGGACCTTTTCTCCTGCATGAGAACGGGTCGGCTTTATCTCGATTTCAGTTTTTACGGATCTTTCGTACGTGTTTGGAGCGTCAGTTTGGTACCCACTCTTTTCGTATTGGGGCTGCTACGGAAGCAGCTCGGAAGGGGTTCGGTGATGATCTGGTCAAGAAGTTGGGGCGTTGGGAGTCGGTTCGTTTTAGGTCGTATGTCTGGCCTGAAGGTCTGTTATGAGCTCTGCTCTGCTGGGGGTTTCTGTTTACTGTTGCTTTTGTTTTTCAGGTTTGGTGGCCTGGATCATGGGCCATTCCTACGTTTACTGGGCTGGTCAGAGAGCCGCAGTTCGTGCGACGTGTCCACAACTGGGCTTTCCGGAGGATCGTCTGTTGCTGCGTTGGATTGGCCTTCGTGGTGCGGGATGGAATGATGTGTGTGCGGAACTTTGGCGGCTCTTACGGGACGAAGGGGTTCCAGACATTGTCTTGTTTCATGCGGGAGGTAACGATTTGGGTGTGGTCCCCCAGAAGGATTTATTTTGGCTGATGAAACGGGATGTGGAGAGGTTGAGGGCTTTAGTTCCTCCCGTGTTGGTTTTGTGGCCGGAGATAGTTCCGCGGTTACATTGGAGGCATGCATGTGATGCGGTTGCCCTTGCCCTTGCCCTTTTTGGTTAATAATTTGACTTGGTTCAAGTTATTGGTGTAGGTCTCGAGCTGGCCTGTGGCTCAGAACCTGGGGGGGTGTAGGGGTGTCTCGGTATGCCCCTGCATTGGTGTTTGGTTAAATTGGTGGGTGGGGGTGTCTCGGTATGCCGCCTGCATTGGTGGTTTGGTTAAATCGGTGGTGTAGGGGTGTCTCGGTATGCCCCTACAAAGTTATCATTTGGTTAAACGGTCTGGTAGGGGTGTCTCGGTACATCCCTATTGTGGTCAATATGTTAATATGTTAATGTGGAGGCACCTGGTATGTGTTGGTGCCATTGTTATATGGTTAATTTATTGGTTATGTGAGGTCATTGTCAGTGTTAATAAGATGTAAACTGTTAATTATGTGGTGCCGGGGTGGCTAGGTTGACAATGACCTCTAATTATTGTATATATGTTAATAAAGCTGTGGACAAAATATTTTGCACCCAAATAAAGTGTCTGAGTCATTATTTGGGTATGGGGTACGGTCTTCCTGGGCACAAAACTCAACTATGCGCTTGTCAAGTCAGATGTTCACTCATCATTAGATTTGTGCATTTGTGCATGTAATTTTAATGAAAACTGGCTAATTTTGTCAATTTGTATGAATGTCTGAAAACAAGGAGGGGCTCCAACAAAATGGAAAATGAACCAGGAAACAAACTTTTGTTTGTATTTCTCATGCACTATTACTCATGCTCTCATTCACACTCTCTCATGCTTTCTCTTTCACTTTCTCACGGTTTCTCTGACATTTTCTCATTCTCTGTCTCAATATCTTCCTACTACCACTTTCTCTGTCACCGAATGCGCACTCACCGCAAAAATTATTCAGGCCTAAGTCACCTAGCAAGAAGTGGGGCTCCAGGCTAAGTGAACAGGGACTAAGCAGGTAAGGTTCAGTACTGAGTGTAGTAGGCAATGCAGGGGCAATTCCATAGACCTGTAATCTGCAGGCTGGAATCACAGATGTATGATACAGAATGTCAGGTTCACTAAATGGGTAGTAATGCAAGACAGAGGTTGGTACACAGAGCAGGTAGTCGCACAAGCTAGGTACAGTACACAAGTAGGACAATAGAGGATCAGAATCATCAGACACAAGAGTATCAGTGTCAGGCATCAGGATCACTAACACAAACAAGAATTCCAATACACCGAAAAGCACGACCACAAAAGGGTGCCTGTTCTGAGCAGTTCCGGATTTTAAAATCCAGTGCCCAGCAAGCCCTGTCTTCAGCCCACAGCCATCCAGATATGGTGAAGTACATGTTGTTCGGGATCTCCACGATGGGTCAAGAGGGCTTGACACCTACATTCTGTCTTGCCTAATCCGCATATACCTTACCCTCCGCCACCTCGCAGAGACAGCAACAGAAGGACACAAACACAGGAGAGAGGTGTGGCTTCACAAAGCCTTCATACAAACAGATCATAGAAACCCTATAAAAAGCTGATCTTCTCCATTTAAGGAATACCTGCCCTATAAATAGCCACTCCTCCTCTCACACCTTACTTAGTTATTAGTAAGCTGATCTTCAGTTTATCCTGTTTTCCCTGAAGTTCCCATTTTCCTGTGATTATTTACCTTGTGTTTGACCTCTAGTCTGTTACCCTGACCAAGAACATATGCCTTCAACTTTAAACTCTGCTTCCGTTTTGACTACACTTTTGCCTCAACCGCTTGTATTGCGATTTTGGATTTATTTCCCCCATGCACCCATTCACTGTCACTTCAGTTGTCTCTAACGCCAACAGTTTGGGACAGTGTCTGTTAGCACATATGTGCGGATATCTCTCTCTACTGGACTCCTTCTCCTATGTTAAGAGGTTCCGTCATCAGATCCACTGACCGCTTTCGTGTTCCTGCAACTCTGCTTCTACTATTGCCTCTTCTGTTCCTACAACCCTTCATAGCTTGACCATAAACTCCTTGATAACATCTTAAAATGTAAACATCTTAAACAAAAAACTCAGCCAAGCTAACTTGAGGGACACTGTTGTAGGAGAGCAACCAGCTACCTTCAAAAACCACAATAAACCTTGTAACACCACCAAGGACCTGTTCAAAAGCAAGCCATTCCCTTCAGGCCTTACCGTATCGGTTTCAAGCAGATACTGACACAGAATAGTGAATCCAAGTCATCAATTGCTCTGCCCAGATACCAAAGGTCCACTGGACATTGACACACTTCTGCACCTGCCCCGTTTGCGGCTTCTCGGAATTCCCACCACTGCAAATGAGAAAGAGCATCAACCATTATATTAAGGACCCCCGGTATGTGTACTGCCTTACAGGTATTACTCATAAGCAAACAACGAAGGCAAGAGCCTAATCACTGGTGGGTTTGAGGCCGTCAAATTATTGATGGCCAAAACCAACCCCATATTGTCGCAATGAAAAACTACTCTGCAATCCCAAAAGAGATCTCCCGAAAGTTCCACTGCCTTCACAATGGGGAATAACTTCAAGAAGGCAAGGTTCTTGGTCACGTCAGATGCATGCCAGGATGCTGACATACCTGCACATCAGGTCACAAACCTCTAGGTCCTCCCTCTATTCTGTGGTGAGGTGAACCCAATGGTGTGGTTGAAGCACCCCAGATGTCGCCGCAGCCAAGCTCCTGTTAAACACCCTGCCTATTGGCATAACTTGACAAGCAAAGTTCAGCTTACCGAAGTGTGACTGCAGTTGTTACAGCTGTATCTTCTTCAAACTCTGAGCCGCTGCCATATCTGCATGAAGACCTAGGAGCTTATGAAGCGGAAGGCGACATTCCATGTTAATCGAATAGATCACAATTTGTAGCAAATTTAGACATGTGTGAAAAAAAACAGAGATCGAGCAGCCCAAATCTACAGGTAGCAACCTAAAGGCCAATTCAACATCGATTTCAGCCATCACCCCAACCCGGACCTACGGCCCTTGATCCCCTGGCACGTAGGAACTGTGGTAAGTGCCGTTGGTGCACTCGTTGGCTGACATCGGGACTCAGGCTACGATACCCAGTCCCTCCCGATGATGGGCTGTAATGAGCCTTAGGGCACGCATGGTGCCTGGAAATACCATGACCTCCATCCGTGGCGGCGCTAACGGCGGAGTCAGCCTACAAGTGTGACATCTGAGCCTGCAGGTGCCTGCCACCATCAAGAAGAGCTTCAGCCCTAATTTTTTTATATATATAATATATTATTTTAATAAATTCTGAGGCCTGTTTTCATAGAAGTGTTGTGTGTCTGAGTTATTTGGGGTAGGTTGGTTTGGTGGTTGTATGCATAATCTTCACATGGTTGTATGCATAATCTGAAATCTATATCTACATCTTTGTTAATCCTAGCATTCATTATTTTGAACTATATCCACTAACTGTAATCCTTGTACACAACTTTATGCTATGTATGTTAAGCCCATAGAAAGCTTTTTAACAATTAGATGAAAGTTTAAAGGGATCATTTATATTATTTTATGCACAATATGTTTTTTATAGCATATCTTTCCATATTATTACATAGTTTTCAAGACTGATTGCATTTTACTTTTGTGCAGATCTCTACAAATTACAATGCACTTTTAAAAAAAAAATCATTTTAATGTTTTCAGATTTTCAGTGTCTGTATTTCTATGGTAATGTTTGATGCAACAAAAATGTGTTATTCTGTCATAACTTTAAAGTCTAAACCCCCTAAACAAATCTTACTAACATTTTCTGTTCTATAAAAACATCTTTCTTCTTTAAAATGTAGAAAAGGTGCCAAGCATTCAGTGATCAAAATATATAACCAAAGTTAACATTATTTATCAGAGACTGTGCTGGGGTTTCAGAGTTCTCAACTAACACAATAATGTGGGCATGTGTATTTCTGATTTAATTTTTTTTCCTGTGGAAGAACACATTATTTGTGCATTTCATGCAACAGCAGTTAAAAATCTGTTACAAAATGCACCATAATGGTTATGTTAGACACGGGTGATGTTTCAATAAATCTAGTCTGCCCATTTTTACCACTTTGAAAACCTCAAACCTGACTGTCCCCGACAGGGAAGGTCTGCGTGATGGACACAGACAACCCTCGCTGCTAACCACACCTCCTTCCGGCTGCAGCGGAAGTTGCCTACACGGATCGCGTAGACTTCTACCCGCTGCAGGGAGTCGGAAGCACCGGTAGGTTTGGGGGGGAGTGTTAAATGGGGGGGATAAGACAGCAGCGCTGCGGGGGATCTGGATCTTAGTCTCATAGCCAAACCTCTGTTTGAGGTCTGATTATAGGACGACCCTGATTATAAGACGAGGGGTATTTTTCAGAGGATTTGCTCTGAAAAAAAACTTGTCTTATAATCGAGCAAATATGGTATATATACTACTGGGGAAATTCAGTCTTGCTCCACAGGGCTGCATGTACCTATCATCGGCCAGTGTCTGCCTTCCCTGGCCCATTGCCCTACTACTACTGCTGCACCTCTTTGACCATCTCCACTCTAGGTGGACTTTTCTTAAAAAAATCTATAATATTATGGTGGAAACTCAGTCCTTCTCCACAGTGCTGCATGTGTCAATCATCTGCCAGAGTCTGCCTGCCCAGGACCAGTGCCTTACTACTGCTGCAACTCTTTAACCGTCCTTACTCTTTTTTTATTTTAATAATGAGTGAATAAGGTGAGTCCAGGAGGTGTCAGGGACCTCACACTTTGGGAACTTTTGTTTGAGGCTGAAGTGAAATTTGTTGCCCGAAAACAAACGCTGCAAAAACAAAACAAAAATTTCTTGTGAAGCAATTTATCTAAAATATACTTGTGTCAGATCATTTATTTATGTCATATTTGTTATAGATACTCTACATCCTGATTGTTTTTGTTCCACAGCATACAGAAATGTTTATGCTCTAATGATTAATGCTTTATTCAGAAGACAGATCGGCTTTAATTTTCATCTGTGCAATTTTTTGAAAATGATCTTGATTTGAATGCTAGCTGTATTGTGATTTTAACATAACACCATTTAATTGACATTACATGCTTTGTCTGTCAATGTAGACAAACTGAACCATGAAATGCAAGTTTTTTTTCCTCCTAAACTACTCATAATATGAAATGCTAGTAATAAGGCTTTTCTGCAATCAGGTTTTATAAAAATAATGAAAAAATGACATTTCCAATGCATTTCCATTTCAAAGAAAATGAACAACCATCCCACCTGAAAATAAATTTTATTACATTGTTGTGTGTAATTGGTAAACAGTCCATAGACAAGACGGTGGAAACCAGCACATGTTATGAAATATACATTGTACAGACCTGCAATTAGCATACATTGTTTTACTATAATTACAGCAGGGCATATCTGTTACAATGAGTTCAATACCTGAACTTTTTCCAGAAATAATTATTTAACAATTATAAAATTATATTTTGTTCATAGTTTCTTAACTGTCACGTGATTCAAAAGCAGACACTAAAACAGCTTCTTAACTCCTCTGTGGCAATGGCTGATTTTAATTTTTGTACCCTTTGTGAAAATGGCTGTTTTAAAATTTCTGCGGTGATTATATTTAGCTGTAATTTTCCTCTTTCCCGTTTACTGAACCCACACAAGTTATATACAGTATTGTTTTTTTCAGGACAAGAAGGGCTTTCTTTAGATGTCATTATTCTGATTGTATAATATCATTTACTATACAAAAAGTATAAAATATGGTGAAAAATTGAGAAAAAAATGACTTTTTCTGACTTTTACTTGAAAAATATTTTACTCTATCTGTAAATTCTTATCAGACCTATCCCAACACAATAGTTTTACATGTGCTGTCCAGGGTGATTAAATGTATATAATGCATTATTTACAGACTATAAATTATATATGTGTTTGGTCGCACATTATCATATGCATTATATAACACCTACAAAAGGAAAAAAAAAATCCCCTTAAAACATTTGCTTAAGTTCGCGCCAGCTTACTATGGGTCAGTAACTCTAGGACGTCCAATAAGTTGAAATGATGTCACCACTATACATTCTCAACACATGTCTAGGAACTGCATCATTGTTCGCATGTACAAAAATTTAAAAAAGCTAGTCATTATGTACTGTACATGCCATGTAAAAGCCAATATTTTTCTACAATCTAGTAATATCTACATGGGAAACAGCTTGTGTTACAATAAACCTACCTAGAGAGAGTTCCATCAAGACATGATACTTAAGAGAATACACCATTGCATACATTCATTAAGATAAGACATTGATTTGTAATAAAAGGAGAGAAAACAATGCTCTAGAGAGTTTGCACATTTTGATTTACCTCTATCACTATAGCACACCTATCTTCTACTATTGATCATACCAGGGCAGTTGGCAAACCGGCATATCCACTTCACACTCTCCATTGGTACGTAGTATTTAAGTAATGCCTAAGTCATATATGTGAATAATGTATAGTATAAGATCCATATCAATTTGTATTAGCTTGGCAAGAGTGTAAATTAATAAAAGCTAAACTAATTTATATAGTCAAGTATAAAGATTATTTCTTAATAATCATGCACTTAACCTGCCATTTTAGGCCTATGACCATATAGTCGACACCCATACAAATTAAAGATCTGCGAGCCAAAACAACAAATCCAAACTTTAACAATCTGCCAGACGTGGGGCCTTATTGAAAGGCAGACACACCAAATGATATACCAACAATATAGTGCAGGTGTTCTGGTGTTCTGAGGTGTCTTCAATCACCAGCAGAAACTGCTTCCCCAAGCCAATAAGGCACCTATTCCATACCCTCTTTGGGGTACACGGACAAACAGGGCACCACCTAAGGAAGCTGTGACAACAAGGCAACAGACATAAAGGGTAGTGAAACAACGGCGATCTGCTCCCAGGAAAGGCAAGTGTGGAAAAGGAGAGCCATGCCAAGTTTTGCAACGCAGCATCCATAGCCCCAAAAGGGAAGAGGGACAGACAAAAAAAGGAGGGAGCCCTTTACTACAGAAACTTCTTTATTTGAAGTATGCATATCTTTTGACTTGTTCCATCATACCCTGCAGCACAAACATTTTGAATTATATCCAATAAGTGTTATACCTGCATAAGTATATTTGGAACCACATTAGGTTGGTTTGCGCAGTTTCTCATTAAAATGAGAAAGACCTACATATCTGGGTATCCTTAAAAAATAGTACCGGTAATTCACCCAATTTAAGAGGAATGCCTGTTCCTCATCTTGTATTCTTTTGCATTAGACTAGCCCCATCTCAACACATACAATTTAATACCATGGTGTCTTTTCTTGGGCTAACTACAAATAAAGATCTAAAAAGAATTGGAGTCAATATTTAAAGTGGATAATTACCAGATGTTGAGGAGCATACACAAAATCTGATTTTTCCGGCTGCAGTTTTTATGTAGAACTTTTATATTAGAACTCAATGTGTCTCAAATGTTCCTAGCCTCACAATTTACTGATAATCTGGCGCATTTACTGTAAAAAAAATGAATCTATTTATGGGAGATATTTTTGAAAAAAACTGCCATACAACAGGTGCACATCTATTTCAAAATTATTTTCAAATCATTAAACATCTCGGAATCTTTCATGCACAAAACCTCCTCTTATTTCATGAAGTTTATAGAAAGTTTGTTTTCTTCTTTTGTTTCCTTAATGTTTGTGTAAGCCATGTTTCGAGTTTCACCAGATTTCAAACCAATATTTGCTGAAAACAAACTATACAATTTACAATTATTTTTCTTCCCATATTTTACTAAACACAACACAAAACATATTTTTATGTTTTTCTTAATATTGACGGGAGAGCCTCAATGACAGGAACGGCAGCTTGGACAGTGTTATCCTTTTCCTACGGGAACAACAAAACATAAGGACTGCGTGAGGCTGTTGTCATTTGTAGGAAATGCTGCAACTTTATCAAGACAGGACCCATCTGCTCATATTGTTTAAAAATATATATTTACTTGTAAAGAATAGTTGGCAGTGAAAAACGCCGTTACAGGAATCACCAAAAAAGTTTAGTAGAGGTTGTAACCGTATTAGTCCAGTGGTGTTAATATCAAATAACAGATGGAATAAGTATCTTGTGATAATACCTTTTTTATTGGACTTTTTGGAATGACAAGCTTTCGGGAGCTCTTCTCCCTTTCTCAAGTCTAAAACATTTCTGAGCCAAAGGACACAGAACTCAATGTTCAGAAAATTTATGACCCTCTGGAGGGACACATACTTTTACAACATCTCACCCTCCCTTATCAGATCTGGGCAGTAAGCCCCCCTCCCCTGCCACACAACATTGAATTCTATATGTCATTTTGCTCAGAAATGTTTTTAGACTTGAGAAAGCGTGTCATTCCAAAATTCTGTTAGTCCAATAAAAAAGGTATTATCACAAGATACTTACTCCATCTGTTATTTGATACCAAAAAAGTTTAAAAGTCTGTTGAAATGCCCTTTAGGACTGCAGCTCCCAGAGTTGTATTTTGCAGGATGGACGATCATTTAAATCTGATCACTTTGCAGGAATCATCCTTTCTCCACCAGCTCTTCGAATACACAGAGAGGCAGTCAGGCACGGCAACTGATGTAGTGCAGAACAATTGTTTTAAAGGGAGGCAGTCAACAAGATCCATTCCAAATGAACAGTTTAAGCAAGCTAGAAGTAACGTAACTGGTATCACCATTTATCCTTCCATGTTTGATATATTGTTCTGCCCAGTACGATCCAGTACATTTCTTATATACACAGACATTTATAGACATGCAAAACATTGACCAAATTAAGTGCGTATAATATCCTGCATTTTTGAACTGGAGAAAAATAAGATAAGAGACAAGAAAATTTAGCAAAATAACACAAAGATAACCCAATGCTTTGTATATATCTGTGCCAGTTTAGTGACAATAACTGTATAAACTATAGAGGCATACTGTCAGAGTTTTGGCATACCTGTAATTTTTTTTTCTGTTTGTTAGGCCACACCCTCTTCCTCTTGTAACTTCCTGAATCCAAGCTAACCCCTCCTCTTTCTTCAGGCTGTGACTATAAGTTGCTGGTTGCCCTTTGGTGGTTTCAGATCCGTGAGTGCTTTTCTCCAGTGTTTGATTCCTGTAATATGACCAAGTCTGCCTGACTCCCATTCTGATTCTAAACTCCTGACGGCCACCTGCTTCTATTACACTTTGGCTTCATGTTATTTTTTTTATTTTATTTTTCAATAAATATTTTGATTAGTACCCTTTTGCCACTGCCCAGATTCAGTGGTATCCATACTCAACAATATAGCTCTGAAGAAAGGAGCAAAAATTAATTTACTACTCTGGGGCTGCACAACTCCATCCTAGAAGGCCACAAACTGGCCAGAAATTCTGTGTATGGCAGCCTAAAATTAGGCAATTGAGATGCCTGTGCTCATGCTACGATATCCACAAACTGAGTTCTGTTCGTAGCCCTCAAGAACTCGAGTTGTGTTTCCCTGTACTAGTCTCTGCCATTTTTATGATTACTATTATTGTTTTTGTGACAATCATGAACATTAATGAACTGCAATTATAACATTTTTAGATGTGTAATGTTTTACAATGACTACATCATAACATGATCCAACCAAAAGAAACAAATGTGCAAAAATCCCATGCCCCTGATCTGCTATCCTAGGCCTAGTCGGCTTAGTCTAATGTACATTAGAAAAAGAACACACTTTAGCACAATATCCATCTATTATTTTAAATGGGAAACCTGGTAAACTATTAAATGTTGGTAATATTAATAATTATATCTGAGAAGCTAAATTCATATTAGACACATAGCTAATAACAACACATGTGAAATATACAAACATATATGCAATTAATTACAACATGAAAAACAACTAGGAAATATAAAATATAATATTTAATAACAATATTTTTCTTTTACTATAGCAGAGATGAAAAATACTGTATAATAAGAATCCTTCTATGTATTCGGCATTCCCTAGACATTTGTCCTAGTTACTCACATTTTATATAGTCAGTGTGGAAGTAAGGAAATATATCTACCTTAAAACATAACAGTGAAGTATGACAGAGGACATGCTGTGATTAAAAAAGATGGATAATGCTTCCCCAAGGAGAATGAGGTCTTCAAACCTATAGGTGTTGTGATAAATCTGTACTTGAAGAACAATCAGCATTTAAAGAGAAATAAAAAACCTCACCAGTATAATGAAAATGATTAGAGACATTTCTGAGGCTGATTACAATACATTGTTTGAGGAAAAAAACAGTACAGGTAAAATGTTCACTATAATTTGGAAGCGAATGTGCTAATGGGTGTTTAGCATGTGAGCATTGTTAGTAAAAATGACAGGAAAATGGTTTGTTTTAGTAAGACACCAGCAATATATTAGCTTCCATGCTTCTTATACCTTTGAGTTTAAATTTAGGTTTGTATAATAGCTATGTAGAGTATGTCTAAATTTATACTTTAATTTAATCATAAGGTGAGATTTACATTGCATACAGGGGTATTCAACTTGTGACTTACTCTCAGCGGAGACTTTAAATTAGGTCTCACAGAATACTGTATCTATACACTATACAGGGTCAAAAATGTTTTTTTTAGGAGTATACACAAATCTTTAATTGAGTAGCAGTATAATTTCTGTATTTCCATTGTGTCTGCTTATCTTCACATGGAGCTAGTACAAAATCTATATCTACCAAGAACTTTCAAAACATTTTTATTGGTGTGCATTGATGCCCCAAGTGATTTCTAAATGAGTGATGAATCTGATTATTGTTTGTAGAAAAAATATGTTGACTTATTTGTGGGACTCATATTTAATGCATCAACTGTGCCATAGCCATGTTTCATTATTAATAAAACACATATCACTTTATCACTATCTGTTCATTGAAGGGAACTGCAATTCCAGTAGTTTGATATTGTATATTGTGTTGAGATGAACTCTTTTTGTAGTGCTCTGCACTATCAATAGATCTGTATTGATTTGCATACAAGAGTGTTGCGCTATCCCTTGTCCTCTGGGAAAAAAAAATGGAGACAGTTTGCCATAAGAGATTGTTCATAGAAAAAAATAGACAAAATATGGTAGGAGGAAGCAAAAATAATAATTATAATGAAAATCAAATAAATCTAATGAGTGTAATCTTCATATTCATGAAAGAACACAAACACCAGCTGTCAGCTGCATTGACCCAGATTACAATAGTGATTTCAACATGGAAAGTAAAAAAAACAAAAACAGATTTATATAAAGCTGACTCAAACAACCAAGGACAATGAATTAGGCATTATGATTTATATAAAAAATAGATAATGTCATGGGAAGTTATGTTTAATGATTTTGTTTGTGAATATCTGACAATTACGTACTGAGCTAGGCAAAAAGAAATTGCCCACCTGAAAATGGCGGTTCTTTCCACCCTAGGGTAGCTCTCATGGAAACAATTATTATTTTGTTGTTGAGAACCTTTGTCTCCAGTTACAACAAATTAATGCCAGTCAAAAATGTTGAAAGTCATGAAATACTCTTTAGGACTACACACTAATATAACAAGCCACTCTCATGTTTGCCATAATTTGGTAAGGTAATTAATATATTTCATCTGCCAGTGAAAAGTCAACAATGCTCACAAAAGAACAAAAGTCATACACATTCAGATCCACAGGTTAATGCTAGGGATAATAATGTACACAATAATAATAAGTACACAAGACAAGAATGCAGCACATGTGCACTGAATACCATCCTTAAATCAACTATTTAAGGCATAAATATATTCGACATTCCATCACACTATATGGCCATATATTAATCACCCTTCCTTTATGTCAACGTACCCCAACTTTGGCGAGTTCTATCAATTTGTTAAGGCTATATTGCTTACAGAGGCGCTGGATCCATGGGAACACACTGCATTTTAACCCAACTCAGACTCTCATGCAAGTTGAAGTCTTCTCTAGGCAGCTTGGTGGGAGGTCCCCTCTAAATTGTATTGCTCTAGATACCTTCTCTATTAAGAGAATATACTGCATGTTGAAAAATCTGTAATATCAATTTGAGTGTAGGAGCCCTAGCAGTGTATCTTATGTAAATGTTACATAAAGCATAAAAGTTGTGGAACCTACAATTTGCAATGGTACATGGGGTTGAAATGACACCAGCTTACGGAAGGTGCAACAGTTAGAAGAAAAATTATAGCAAATGAGAATACACCGAGAAGATCAGAAAAATATTTTTTCTACTTTTTAGCCTTTATTAGTTTTAGTGTATTATTTTCTAAATGTTTTGAGTGCTCTGAATGTGAGATTGTACGAATTTCCATTTTTCACATTTGCTTACAAATGCTTTTTGTGGCTCCTGCCTCTTTTATTCTTTTCCCCTTCATTACTCACCTATTGTTTTGTATATTGTTCATTCTAAAGATTCTGCCCCTGCTATCATTGCTTTTATTATTGTGTGATTTACTGCTCTAGGTTATATTGCTGCCAAATATTGCTTCACATGCTGCCATATTGCTAAAGTCAGCTGGTATTAAAGACTAGTGTTTTTTCCTGTAAAGTGTAAGCTAATAAGTTACAGGGTAAACCAAGTAATTTTGGATTTAAGTATGGGCTAAATGTTAAATATTTTCTTTGAAGAAAACATAAAGCTATATAAAATATAAGGATGTGTATAATAATGTATTCATATCAGATCAATCATTCTAAGTTAAATCTACAATAGGACACTAATTTTCATTTTTACAAAAAATAATTCAAATGTAGACACATTTCATATAAAATAATACGTACAATTTATAGAAATGTAATAATTTATTATAAAAAAAAATAAAGTGTCCCATACTTTTGTTAATATCTGTCCCCACAAGCTTGTGGGGACTAAATATCAGTCAATGCTGTGCTCCAATTTAAAAAATCATTTAAAAACTAACAGAACCGACCTGAAAGTCCAGGGTGCTTCCAGGTCAAATGCTGTAAGTCTGGTAACTGCAGCAGTTAACAACTACTGTAAAACTACTGTAAAACTACTGTAAAACCAAACCAAAAGTGGGCTGATGATGATCAGATCACTCCTGGCAAATAGGAGTGATCTGATCATTATGGCAGCCCTTGGATGACCCTGTCCTAGAAAGAGAGAAGGGTCATCTAGGGTAAACCCCCCCACAAATTATTAATAAAAATACATAATTATTACCTCATCACTTGTCAGTGACATTTGGTTAGAAATGCTTTCTGCTGGGACCTTGTTGTGGTCTTTTGCAGTGTGGCATATTATGAACGATCTGATTATCGTGTTTTCAACCTTTTGCTTGTCTGACTATCCCTTTACCTAGCAGATTAGTACTTGAATTCGACCTCTACTTGTACCATTTTGTCTTGTCTGACTACCTAACCCGTGTACTTACTCTCATCTTGTATGACTGCCCACTACGTTTACCGACCCGGCTATCCTGACCCAACCTTGTATTTACCACTCAGTACCTATACTTACCTAACCCCTTGTTGACCGTATTCTGGGAAGAAGAACTTCTGCAATATATATATGTTTTGGTAGCAAAAGGGGGACCTTCACAATATTAGGCAGGTGATCGCAAAGTTATGATGAGTGTGTATATAAATATATATATAAATAAATGCATTCCTCCAGTTTTTCTTTCGCATAAATGAAAAGCAGGAAAAAACATCAGTAAGGCCAAACCTTTCATTGCACAGTATTCATTTTTATTGACCCCCAAAAATGCATTTTATAATCTAAAAAGGCAATCTGCAAAAGGTAAATCGAGAATTGATCCAGTTGCGTGCAGATTTTCACTTTCCATAATGCAAAATATAGATTTATGTTCTTTTTTATTAGTTAAAGTTCTGACAATAAATCATGCTTTCATTGTTTAATGCAGAAAGCTACAATTAGATTTTTTTTCAAGAATAGGCATAGTTAAAGTAGCTGTCGTATGGTAGTTTTAAAAGGTACTGTATGTCAAGCATTCAAATTTCACTTTCATGTCAAAACTTCATTCTCAGGACAGGAGACTTGTAATGTCAGCAGAAGTATTAGTTTTACCGTGTCTGTGACAAAATATTAAAAGGCTGATCCTATCGTTTTTGGTGACTTTGATATACTCATTTATTTTGAATTTGGTAAGTGCTTTCATCTCTTATGCTACGTGATGTTTGGAATTGTCATCTTATAGAGTCGTAGTGATATATCAAACTGATAGAATAAATACATCCAACAGTAAGTGGAATTTCCTTGTACATTTTTAAAATACATTTTTACATAGCCGCCAACTTTTGAAAAATAAATTCCAGGGACACTTTGCAGAACAGCTGTCAATTACTTACTTGAAAATTGACCACACCCATTACCACAAAGCTCCACCCACTTTACGCAACCCACAAAATTAGCATAAGTTAGCTTTGCCAAATTTCCAAACTAAATTTTTACCCCTAGGACTTCCAATTCACAGGACACTTAATTTTAGGGGAGTAAATATTTACTTTACTGATGGGGTGGTGGCTACGTGAAAAAGCCTCCCAGCAGAAGGAGCTTGAGGTCCACAGAACCCCTGAGATTTGCACATGCTTTTATTGTAATGAAGTATTACTTAATGAAAAGAATATTTACTTTACTGAAGAGGTGGTAGATATGTGAATCAGCGTCCCAGCAGAAGTAACTTGAGGTCCACATAACTCTTGAGATTTTTGCACCTATTATAAGTTGGTGCTTTGGTTAATATTTTCTAGATATTATGAATAATATGTTATAATTTTAGAGAAGTCTGAGTTTTTTTTAGTATAGATACATCTGTCATTGCAATGGTTAACCATAGCCTTTTTTTCTCTTTGTAACCGTTTGCAACCTGTTCTTTGATTGTTTCCTGGACAGTTTGCATTTGCTAAAACATAATAAGCAGCACCTGTTAAATTTATGGGATCCTGAATGCTTAACACTTTGAACATTGACCACACTTTCTAGGAATACTGTCAGAAATGCCCGCCTGACCCCAGAAAAAAGTAACATTTCGTAATTACTTTGACCAGAAAATGTGGGAGAGGGAGAGATGACTAATTTTTAGCAAGCAAACGAATGAACAAAAATTAACAACATTTTCATTTGTTTCATCGGGACCCTCCTTGTTATTAGAGAGTCATACCAATGTTAAAAAAACAAGTCTAATAGCCACTTCATCTACGGGCGATTGGGTTACCCCTGATTGATTGTGTCTAACTTTTTTTTTATCTACACAGGATGACAGGGGAGTCTTCCAACCAGCTTCATGTGACTAGCTGCTCTGCCTCGCCGATGAGGGAGACAACCAAGAAATGTCCCACATCCTCTACCGGCTCATTCCAGCTGCAGTTGCCAACTGCTATAACATGCTAAAAAGCATAATTACTATGCTATAATATGCTACCACAAAAGAGGTAATGGGGAGACAGTGGTTTCATGGAACAGTGGCTTAAGTACATCCTATACACAGAAACCAAGGCATTTTAATGAAAATCTAATTTTATTCAACTTATTATTTAAGGCTACATTAAAAATCATATATAATAGTGTTTTGCTACAAAAAGACTATTATATGAATATTAGACTTGTGCACTCAGATTTGTATGAATTGCAGAGTTACCGATTCATCTAATATCTTTGTCTGCATCTCTGCGGACATAACCTGTTGCAAAATGTTTCCAAAATAATTATCCAACTGGGGAGAGGATGTCAAGGAAAGCAATGGCATTTGGGCCGAATTTCACCTTAGGGCAAAATGGCGGCACTTCCAGTGAGGTCTTCTTCCTGGATCTTCCAATCAGGGGAGAGGACATCACCAAAAGCACTGCCATTTTGGCAGACATTTGTGCCAGGTTATGTCTATGGAAATGAGGCGAAAGATAGAAGTTAAAAGGGAAGATGAAGGAAAAGAAGATCTGGAACCAAATGTGGAAGTGGTCGCAGAGAATTCAGAAAAACCTTTAGAGAGCATGAGAGATAGCATGAACTAGAGTGTGAGAAAGTGAGAGTAAATTAAAGTGGCACGGAGGCACGAATATTGTTCCTGAATTAAAAATGACCCCTCCTCTGATTTTCATCCCACCAAGATGGGCAGGAAATGTAGTTTATTGCTAAAAACAAACTGAAAAATGTGCACAAAAATTGTTCAGACAAAATTTTTGTTTTTCTGTGTTCATTTTCAGGCAACGGATTTTGTTGTCTCAAAGACATCTTTTGTTTTGGAAACAATATTCGGAGGGGGGTTCCCAAAAAGAGAGGAGTGTCAATGTATAGCAAAAGATCCAGACATATTTTTGCACTACAGCAGCATGCAAAGCGACTGAATTCTAAACAAAAAAAAAATGGACCATTCTGATGAACTAATCCAGAGTGAGGAAGCTCATAAATCCGCAGCAGCAGTAGTAGTTTGACACTGGGTACACATGGGCAGATACACACATCCAGCCACATTAAACCTGCAACAACCACAGTCGCAAGGGTTGCAACTATGTTTGCTGCAGCCCTTATATTTCAATTATATACTCATATGCAGTATACTAAAGCTTCTCCAACCCATCCCACCCCAGTAGATTTTCTGCATTGCACTATTGAATTGACACTTACAGTATGGTAGATAAACATCAATCTCACACTGCATTGTCACTGACTCACATCAGTCTGTAACTGCTACTGGCAAGTACACATATATATATAATATTTGTCTCTTCCGCTTGCAAATGCTAATTGGGCTGAATGAAGAAAGTAAGAAAAGACCCACAGCCAAAATTTCTTGTAATTGCAGCAAAACGTGGCGAATGAATGAACAAATTTTAATGAAATTTCACAGATCTTGCCATTCATTCTTGTTTCATAGGGGACTCTCCTCATTATCAGAAATAAGAAAGTATGAAATACAGGTTGTACGAATCCGTCCGCACAAGTCTATGTGTGTCAACTTAATTTCCTGACCGATCATATCTTACCTCATATCAATTATAGAATGATTAGTTAGAACATATGTAATCTAAATATATATATATAGTGCAGAAATGGAGATTCCCACTGCCTCTTCTAGTTGGAATTGCACCCATGCAGGTGATAATTATTGATGCACAAAAACAGTGTGCATGCCTTGTGGACTTTATGTATAAATAGTGAATTTCTACTGTCATGTAGTCTTTAGAAACAAATTGATCTTTTTTTTAAAAAATCTTGGAAGAATAGAGCATTACACTTTTTTGAATCTTTTGTTAAAATCTAGCCCTGGAAAAATGTATCATTTAACATTTAACATTTATTGTTGACGTTTTCTTCTTTTTTAAGTGTTGATACTTGAAATGACATTTTAAATAATGATAAATTTAGGTATGTTGAATTTCCAATTAACCAATCTTTCATTGCTTACCCTAGAGACATAACATTTTATATTAACTGTCATACAGACCCATAGTTGCAGGCAATATTTTGACATATATTGAAGTATAACCTTAATGTTAAGGTAAGAAGTCAACTGTAACACTTTCAGATATAGCAAACATCATTTCTTCCATTGTACTGAATGTGTATACCTACTTTTTGCACCTTTTTTAGGATGCTCCGTAATAGTTGGCTGTGCTCAGCTATGATTTTGTTCTTTTTTTTTTCCTGTTCAGCCTATCCATTCCATGTTCTCCCTGCTTGACCCAGTTTGATATTTGTCTTTTTGGATCATGGCTTTGTATTGCTAGGTGGCTCATCCTGTGCATTGATTGATACATAACCAGGCCACAGCTTTAGGGGATGTGTCTGGTACTGCTGTTCTGACTGTATATGCTATGTGTTCACACTCCTCTGCGCCTGGCATGGCCTCCAAAACTCCTCACAACCCCTGTATGTTGGTTTTCCTACTGACAGGATTTGGTCACATCAAGGTTCAGCAAATAATGCATATGCATGCAAAAGCATAAATAGATATGCAGCCACTTTAGTGACCAATCAGAGCAATACCTACATCATTGTGTACTTCTGCATGGATTTACATACACATAGATCGAAGCTATCACCTACACAGGGTAGTAATCAATACATTCCATAGGGGGTAGACGAGAACTAGTAAGCTTGGATGAACTTCTCAAGTACAAGAAAAAAACAAAACATACATCATAAGTATAACAATCTTAGCTGAGTCTCAGGGAAACATCTGTGAAGAGGTCACAGTCATTGGTTTTGATAGTTCTAAAGGTCTTGACACTTTGTATAGGTTATATGGTATTGCACATGTGTACCGGGTTACTCAAAAGGAGAAGAGAGCCCTGCTCTTGTGAGCTTACAATCTAGTTGGTGGTTGAGGAGAAAGTGAAACAGTAGGAGAGGACTTCTTGGATGGGGATGAGTTGATAGGGTCCAGATGATCTGTAGAGGTTGTTTCACACCACAAAGCAAATCCATCCCAATGATACAGAAACAAAAAGACCAAAACTAATAGGAACAAAAAAAGCGTACACCATTCATTGCTGCCCCAAAACATTTATTCAGAGGCGCCACATAAAAATTTCCATATAAAACATTTCATTATTATGTAATAGTAAAACATCATGTAAATGCCTTTGATACTCTGTTGTCTGTGTGTGAAACGGAGAGAAAAACAATGTCAAAAACTGTAATTAATGACTAGAAATATTTAAACGAGAGCCACACAGTAGGATTTTATCTTATCTGCCCTTGTCAACACTTCCTCGTTGTAGACTTTGCAAGTGATGTTTGTTCAGTATGCATGAGACGGGAACCTATGGCAGTTACAGAGCCAACTCAGGGCAAAGGGGTGTAAGTATCCCTCCTGGAGGCAGAAATAAGTGTAATGCTGACAAGATAAAATTCCATTTTTTTTCTTTTGTATTTGTAAATCTATGTTGCATAATTGTTAGGATTCTCCCCTGAAATTGTGTCCATATTGGTATTTAACAATTTCAGACGCTCATGAGCAAGGTATCAGCAGTTCCATAGTTACATAGTTTACAAACTTACATAATTTTCTTGGGGTAATGGCTTACCAGAGATTAATAATTGAAGATAATTCAAGTTGAGATATTCAGGGTTTTTGAGCCTGACAACCATATGGAATGAAAGTTAATCTTATTTTTAGTGCAGTATGCATTGTTGAGCAGTTATTATTTAGCACATAAGGCTGGATATAATTTTTTTATGCAAGAACGTAAATGCACCTCCAGTATGGACTATTAATGTAAGTGTTTTTAGCTGATACAGCAAGTCTATAGGCTTCCAGAATCTTCATTACCATGTTGTATGAATAGACATGTTGTGCCTAGCTACTTACACTAAGTTGCAAATACCTGCTTTCAAAAAGGTATTTTATAAGATCATAAGTACTAATGAATAACCATGTAATGATAAGTAGACATATGAACTAATAGGTTTTGTATACATAAACCTCTTATAGCATTACAGAGCCAAACAGATGTCAATGACCCACCCCAAATGATCAAAGGGTTGATTTTTTTTGCTTTGTTCTGCTTTGATATTGTTGACAACAATATTTCCTTAAATGTTTATTATTCCTTTAACCCCTTAAGGACCAGGCTGGTTTTTTTACCTTTTGTAACCTTTGGGACCAAGGCTGTTTTAACACTTTTGCGGTGCTCATGTTTAGATGTGTCACGGTCTGCCCAGGCTGCGGAGCTGCATATCTGTCCTGCTTTAGTTTCTCTGTTTTGCTTTGATCCATTCCTGGATTTCCTTTTGCTGTGTTCTATTTTCCATTCCTTGTTTCTGCTCCAGCTCTTTGCTTCAGTTCTGTTTCCTTTATTAGGTGTGCCCCACCTGTGTGTTCTGTTTGTCTCAGTCTGCAGTCTAAGGTATGTCTCAGTGCTATATGTTTGGTTTCCATGTTTGGTTTGTTTTGTACCTTTGTCTGCAGGGATTAGCGTTAGGACCCACCGTCATTGGAGTACTTTGGCGTAGTGGTGGGCTAAGCATACTATGGCCATATCATGTGACGGAATCTCCAATAGTTATCATTAGTCCTAGGCTAGTTTCTGTATTCTTGTGTGTCAGTCTGTGATGTAACCTGTGGTGTGTCCTTTACTATCCTGTCTGTATCCCCGGTTCTGGGATGTCCTGTCTTGTTCATATCTTGTCTGGTTATGTGTATTCCTTGCCTTGTGCTACTTATCGTGTATATCTTGTATGTCATGTGTCTTGCCTGGTCTCCCTTTCCCTTGCTTGTTATGTGTCTGCTATATTAACCTTTGCTTAGCTTCCATTCTCCCAGCCTGCAGCATCCTGCACGTGATTCAGTGATATGCTTCATGCCTGCTCCAGGGTGCCTGCAGGATATCTTCATTCTGGTCCTCATCCGCTGCCATATCAGGGCGCTGGTGTTTGGTTGCACTAACCTAGGTGCTCAACGCCTGGGCGAGTGTGGTCACCCTGCAACCAGGCCCTGCCCCAGACTCCACTGCTGCATCGTGACTCCTGTAAACTACATCGGGCGCGCTGGGTCCTTCCAGTCACCAGCTTGGACCCAGTCCGTGACAAGATGTAATTTTCTCCTCCACACAAGTTATATATGTTTTTTCACAGACGGAAAAGTATTTTTCAGATACCATTTTTTGATCATATTATCTAATTTCCTATAAAAAATAATAAAATATGATGATTAAAAAAAAAAAAGCTAATGAAAAAATCTGCTAAATACTACTACTACTCGTCCCGAGTTTAGAAATACCCAATGTTTTTATGTTTTTTTTCCTGCAAGTTATTGGGCAATAAGTACAAGTAGCGTTTTGCTATTTCAAAACCATTTTGGTCATTCTGCCCCATGTTCTTTTTCGGGTACCTTTGAAGCTGGCCAATGCAATTTACCCCATCATATATTTTTGAAATACCTCAAGGTATTTCAAATGCTGGTATTTTAACCCTTTCCATGCACTAATTTTACTACCACCCTTTGTCAAACTTTGTGGTAGTTATTTTTTTTTGTTTTTTTTTATCACAAAAATTGTGCTTCAGGTATGGATTTACAGTTCCTGGTATACACCACTTTCAAACAAGACCCCAATATGTGTTCAGCAATATCTCCCGAGTACAGCGATATCCCCCATGCATTTGTTGGGTTGTTTGGGAGGTAGAACACCACATTTAGGAAGTGCACATTTTTTAACTTATTAAAAAAATATTATTTTATTTTAACTTATTTTTTATTTTATTTTTATATTTTATATTTTTATTTATTTTTTAAATATTTTGCTAATCACATTATGATTAGAAAGCTGGTCTCCATTGACTTGCATGGTTGAATGTAGTACCTGTATTCAACCTGCAAGTAAAGCCAGAGTTCTCAAGAGGGTCTGGAGACCCTCTAGCGAACTTTTCCAACTTTGTTATTTTTTCTAAAATCACTCGCAGTGGCGGTTGTGACCTCTCTCCGGAGCGGTCACAGCGCATCCTGGGGTGAGTGTTCGTTGTTGCTGAATTTCAGCAACACCATTGAAGTCTTTTAAAACAGGTGTCCTCTGCCATACACTGTATGTTGACGTTCCGGGGAAGGGCCCCTGATGCCAATCAGTGTTGCTGAATGCCTTGACATTGAGGCATTACAGCAACACTGTTTAAGCAAATAAACTTTCTAAGCTTGTGTTATGAAATGACATGCCAGGCACGTCATTGGTCGTCACCTGACCGTTTCTGCGTGACGTGCCTGGCCCGCCATTGGACTTTAAGGGTGTTAAGAAAACTCTCCTTTTTTGATCTATCTCTTGCGCCATGTTTTGGATTTTGACAATATGTTCTTTTCCTTTCTTTTCTTCATCAAAGTGAAATAAGTATTGTCCTTGACTGCTTATCTGTCTGTATCTCTATGAAAACATTCAATAACCCTGTTAAAGTATACATACATATAACACATTGTGGCACTTTCACATATACAATCTTCTCACTAATATGATGAACATTTTATTCATATTATAATGATAATAATAACTATGGTTTTATAGAACACCACAGCTAGTTTACTAGTATAGACCTTCTTGGAGCATGTTGATTCCTTACATATCAAGGATCATTAAAACAAATCACAGAATTATGCCAGATAAAGTGTTTTTGAAAATGTTTACTTCTGTTTATTACTTTTTTTGTTGATGAAATGGACCACTGCTCATAATAACATACGTTATTATTTTTGCTTTGTTATTGCTATATAAATGATTATTTTTTTAGGTATGTGTTCTAAAAATTAGGTTACTACAATAGAAATAGATGGAAATGTAATTGCATTACATTTATTCATCCAAGTAATAACAGAGAATATTGTACTATTCATCTTTAAACTTTTCAAAAATGCACTGATTGCTTCTTTGTTGTTCTAAAGCAAAGTATGTTTTCAACTAATCTAGAAGTTTTCAAAAAAAAATATTAAAACCCCCAATGCAAAAAAATATATACACATTTTATCTAAATTGATTTTCAAAGGGACACTGGTTGCGAAGGAGCAGTTGTGTACCAGGGACCCAAGTGGCTAGAAAATGCATGAGATCCTCCTTTGTATTGAATGAGTCCTATTTTTTTTATTATTTTATGTGGAAATATTGCAGAAAATTATTTACTGTCCTGCAAGGAGCTGATGAAGAGCAGATCAACAGCAAACTTCACTCTCCAAGGGAAAGTCTTGTATTTTTAACAAAAAATCAAATCAACAGGGAATTTTCCTCTTACAGTCAAAGGAATGCTACTGATTAGTTAAAGATAGATATATAAGCCTAATATAAGATGCAAGGGACTCCTTAATTTGTTATACATATATATATATATATATATACATATATTGGACTTTTTAAATATTGTGTTGAAACTGGTGGTTCCCCCTGATGATGACATCGGTGGGGAATTATTTTTCCGCTACCATTTTTTTAAATTGTGATTAGTGAGCTGGGCTCCAATGACTTGCATGGTTGAATGGATAAACATTCTGTAAACTCATTGGTGTGTCAGTTGGGGCCAACATCTTGTGAGTGCCAGCAATGTCACCCACTGATGACGTTTGTGGTTGCTCTTTAGAGCAATCACAAGGCTATCATGGTAGCGGGTTTGTGTCAGCATCACCAATTACTCTTAGGAAGCTCTGTTTTAGCCAGTGATGAACATTTTCTGGGGGGCTTTATTCCCCATATCCACAGGTTCCGTGGATTCTGCAGAGCCACAGATTGTGGCGTTTACAGGTATTTGAAAGCAGCCCGACATGTACAGGTTTTCTCATGAATTGCATAGTAAGCTTGTACACGTACGGGGTTAGTCGTGAAGGGGAAAAATACATACACACACGCTCAATGGGCATGCTATCAGTATGTGCATTCACACAAGATAATTTAACTTACCAGTGTTGGCAGTGTTAAAGTGCATCGCTGGCATACACAGAGGGCTGGCCATTAGACTTGTGCATAAGATCCAGAATAATTTTGGAAACAAAAATCAGTCCTGCCTGTGCCCCTACATCCTCCCATTGCCCCCCCTCACAGATACTCCCTTCCCTTCTCCAATGTTTTTATTAAATCCACTGATTTCCTGGCAGATACAGAGACCATTCTGACTGTGAGCGGGGAGGAGGGGAGTCAGTGTGTGGGACAGTATCCTGCTGTATAGAAAAAAAACACGGGAAAAGAGGATGGGCATAATTGAAGTTGCTCTGAATTCTAAAATAATCCTTGCTTGTCTGTAGATATAAATGAATGTGTTGCTTTTCCTTAAAGACACTGAAATGGTTAATTGTCATTTGCATATTAACCATGCATCTCCTGACATTTGTACTTTAATGTAATGAGAGGGTGTTGGATATGTGGAACAGCCTCCCAACAGACGAACCTTTATATCCACAGAACCCCTGAGATCTTTATTTTCCTTTACTCATTTGCTCTTCTGTAATATAAATTGGAGTTTTGGTTGAGATTGTGTAAGATATTAAAACTTAAGAATGATCTGAGCTATGATTTTTTTTCACTATACTTTTTTCTTTTACCTTTTTTCTTTTACCTTTTGTATCCTGTCGTTGATTGTTTTATAGGAAGTTTGCTAATACTTAATAAGCAGCACCTGTTAGATTTATTAGACTCTGAATGCTAAACACATGCACACATATTAACCCCATTTTCTGGGAATGATGCCAAAAATGCTAATCATAGCTTCTTGAAGCCTGTATGACCCCAAATAAAGCAACATCTTGTAATTACTGGCACCCTATGTGTGTGTGTGTGTGTGTGTGTGTGTGTAAGAGATAACTCATCTATAGCAGGCAAACGCATGAACATATTTAACGAAATTTCGGTTTTGCAATTCATTTTCGTTTTTAACAGTGTAAAGTACTTTGAGACCCATCTTAGCTTGTCTTGTGGTTTTATTTTGATGTGAGAGGACATTTAAGCCAAGTTGTACCTCCATTGTAAAGTGTAGAGATTAGCTCTGGCATACACAGAGGGCTGGTCATTAGACTTGTACAAAAGCTCGATTTTGCCATTTGTTATGCTTTTGCTTTTTTATTTTTTATTAAACTTAGGATCAGAAAATGTGGTATTTGTCTATTTCATTTGAATGTACACGAAATGTTTTGTTGTTGGATGTAATTCATCATCTTAAATGAGAAATTAATTAATGGGAAATTAAGATGGACACAGTTGAAAATAGATGACATACCTATATCCTCATTTCCTGGGATCCTATTGGTCAAAATATTATAAATCTTATATACAGACTGCACAAACATACAAACAGGATATCCATTGTGTGTGAAATCATTATTCAGTTAAAACTTGTGCTCCTTAAAATTATATATATATATAATATATATATATATATATATATATATATACAGTCTGTGGATAGTTACCAGCACTCTAGGTCTTTTTCAATAAATACAGATTCCTCTTTTGTAGGTCAAACTTTCAGTCTTTATTTGACTTTCATCAGGACACAAATGAGTATATGAGCAGAACATACATATATAGTACAACCCATTAAACCAGTAAAATCAATTCAATGCAATCATTCAACTTAATGAGCAACTAAATATCCAATGAACTTATCCAACCTAAGTGAATGTATGCTGGGATGCAACTAGCGTGTAGTGCCATTCACTACACATGTGTACGTGTGTATTATGTGCTTGCGGCTGAATGCCGTATATATAGAATTAGGTGTGGCATTTAACTGCCAATCTAGATGAAATGTTTACGAAACGGAAAGTGAATATACTACTGGTGCTATAAAATTATATAATGGTGCTTCTGAAGGATGTGTTAAATACTTAAAAGAAATTCACTGTGCTTGTTAAAGTGATTATCTTGTGAATGTAAATAAACTAAAAATGTATAAGTGATAGAGTACTGATGTGACATGCTATGAAGTAAATACGGTGCCAAACATAAATAAAAATACCATACATGTATATATCCGTGTATTGGATGATCAGAAACTGACCTTATGAAATATTATATAATATTAAAATAACTTTATTTGCCCCTAAATGATAATCAAAAAATCTACCTAAAACTGTAAGTTAAAAATAAGCATCCGTAGATCTGCTGCTTGTTATATTCTTATATTAAATTGATTATTCTCAATTCATTTCAATAGGAATATATATCCAGTTTTGAATAATTGCAATGCTATTTCACTGTATCCATCGTGTTTATATACACGATAAATATGATGAAAACAAAAAAAGTCATGCTTATGTATTGCTCTAATTCACAATTATTGAGGTATACAGAGGAGTTTATGGTCGACTCAAAGACTGCAAAGTTCCCAGAGAGAGAGATTAGTGTGTGTGTGTTAGTGTATGTTGTTGGAAAGTGTGTGCATGTATATAAGAGCGTGGTGTTGGCATGTGTATGCATATGGTGTTGTGTGCGTTACTGTATGGCATTAGTATGAGTGTGTATATCTGCATGTAGAGTTACAGTGTGTGTGTTGGTGTATGGAGTTAGCATGCCTATACTTGAGTGTATGCTGTTAGCATGTGTGTATTACTGTAATGTGTTAATGTTTGTGAGCAAATTATGTTAGCGAGTGTGTCTGTTATGGTATGGTGTTAGATTGTGTAAGTGTGTGGTGTTAGTATAAGTGTATATGTGTTAGTACTTGGCGTCAGCATGTGTATCTGGGTATCGGCATTTGATGTTATTGCGAGTTTGTGTGTCAGTGAGTGGTGCTGGAGTGTCATGGGTGAACAAAGGTTTAGTGGTGCCTGGGAAAGGGAGAGGATGACCAGAAGAAAGAATGTGTGTGTATATAAGTGTATCGTGGTAGCATTGGCGGATCCTCTGAGACAGAAGGGGCGAGCTGCATCAATGACAGGCTGAGGCTTTGTGTATTAAGTGAGCTGCGTGTATGTGTGTGTGTGTATGTCTGGGTATGTATATAAGTGTCTGCCTGGTTATGTTAGTGTGTGTCTGCCTGGGCATGTTACTGTGTATCTAGCTGGGCATGTTAGTGCAGATGTCTCATAAATATTGGGGATTCCGTCGCACTATATGGCCATATATTGCTTACCATGCTACTATGTCAAAGAACCCCAAGTTTGATGAGTCATATCTAATTTTTCATTGCCTATATTGCTTACCAAGGAGCTGAATCAATGGGACTGACCTGCATCTTAACCCAAATTAAAGTCTCAATCAATTTAAAGTACTTGGGGTACTGTGATGTATGGCCATACAGTGTGATGGAATCCACAATATTTATGGCTTAGATAGTCCAGCCACATATACCAACCAATCCTTGTTTAATGGATTAATTACATTTTTGTGCTATAAGTTCAATTTTAAAACTGCTGTGTATTAGTGATGTTTTTTTTTTAAATGTTTTGTGTGACAAACATTGACAGCTGTTCCCTCTTTAATGCCAAATGTCTTTTTACCTTAACAAGGAATAGCTAAAAGCAGTTATTAGGGTGAACATGAATCCTTCTGATACAGTAAATTGTAAGGAGTTTAGTCCATTAAAGGATAATGTATTGAATGTCACAGAATATAGTCCTATATTTTAAGAAACTTTCACCAAACCCAATAATTCCAAGTGCCTTTTCAGTAAGTGCAGCTAATTGGATTACCTCCTCTCCTGAGATGTATGCTTAATGAATTAGGTTAATATTACTTTTTAGTATTATCTTGGGCTTCCCTGTTCATTGCAAAACTGACTGGCATGAGTTTTAACTTAATTGCTGTTATTCTAGGTTATATTTTTACACGTCTATTGTGAGAGCCCTAGACCTACTTAACAAGAGCTAATCTAAGCATTAAAATAATATATGGTTGTAAAACAGGGGATTTTTTGTTTCTTAAGGGGAAACTAGCATATCCAAAATTGAATTCCAGCAAAAAAAACATTTATCACGTCTTATTATTTTCTTCAAGTTGATGTTTCTCATAGGTAAAAAAGGACCAGAGGCAAAACAAGTGTATTTGATACCAATTCCCATTCATTTCCGACAAATCCTCAAAGAAAAGTGCATTGGAATCCCACTGTTAATCTAAGCAGAGGGGGTCTGACATGCGTTCTGCCGTCTGCCAGGATTGTTTTAGCAGACTACCCCTGAGCCTATAGTGCAAGAGGTTATTTCCAACTGTGCTGTTTCATTGCATAGAACACTCATACAAGCAGCACAGAAAGCATCCAATCAGTGCGCAAATGCTACTCATAGCCATTATTACTCCCATGAGGATCTATGTTGGACCGCAAGTAAAGCACACAAAAAAACAAAAAGGTTTAAATGTCAGAGTAGTCAGGAAGCAATTGCAGATACCTACTTACCAGACCTTCCCTGCTGAAATAAATAGGAAACAAATGTTCTTGCTTCACATGGACCCTTTCTTCATTCTATCTTCTTCTTTAACATTCCACCAGCTTCCTGTAGACCTAAACCTAATCTTATACACACTACTTTATATCCCCTATAAGCCTGTATGACTTTCACCTGCGTAACTATTTTTTTATATCTATTACCCTCACGATTTCATCACATTCCATGGGTGGACCCTCGGGGCACCAAGGAAAAAAAATGTACCTTAGAAGAATAAATGTATGTTCAGAGAATATGTTTAAGAGTGCAAAGGTTTTCTCAACTACACGTAACCATCTGTATGGACAATTTCCTTGCATTCGTTCATTGGGTCCTATTCCGTTTATGATCGGGTCTGTCAGTGTTAAGTATTTTATCTTCACTTACCTAGCTGCAAGTCACATACAATCATTTTCTGCTTGTGGTCTGTATTGCATTACTTATTTTAGTCTTGTTAGATTGTGTCTAATAATTCCAATTGGGTTGTTCCAATAACTCTGTATGTCACTGCTTCAATATGTATTTGGATCTGACATTGAGGCATAAAATACCCATACTGTATGTTATTTAGTATATATTAAAATTAAATTAAATTAAGAATAAAATTATATCTATTAATCAAAATTAGAATGAAATTATATACTGCTTTATTTATAATATAAAAATGGAAGTGGATTACTTCCTGGGGAGCCTTTAATAAAGAAAACAATATTTTATGAAATAAAATATTAATTGCCATACTTTCACGATAATAAAGTAAGAATTTAAGTATATGTTTATAAAGTAAGGTAACTGAAATTTCTGGATCATTCCCGTGTGGTGTTTTGTAGCAAGCAAATGTTTGGATGAGATTAAGTGCTTAACTTTGTAATTGAAAAATAATTGTTTTCACCATTATTTATTTACATCCACTTAATAGCATCAAACACAGGGAAATAATAAATCAAAACTAATGCTTTAGGTATTGTTAAAATGTTTTGCTGCTAACCTACTGTAATCTTGTTTTCCTACAAAAATCAGAAAGAGCTTAATTTCTAAGAAACTCAGTATATGTGAATTTATTTTATTTTCGTAAATGTACCTGTAGAATATATCTACATATTTCATAAAATTGCACACTCATGAATATTACCTTTTTAACCCATTATGTGCACTAATGTAACCAATGCTAGCTCAGCTTCTTAAGGCTTTAGGTTTCCATTATGTTGGAAGACGTTATTTATTAAATAATAATTTATTAAAATTATATTTATTGTGTCAATACAGTTTATATTTCTTGCTTTCCATAAATTTTTATTATATATATATATAATTCTGTATTTGGAAATTCGTATTTTAGCCCATTATTACACATATGAATTATACTCCCTGCGGATTCGGTTTGAGGGAAAACCGGTGGGGGGGGACAACTTTTAATTTGGAAAAATTCTTTGGCTTGGTGCCCAAATTCACTCTTACTCTCTCTAACTCACATTCTTGTTCACTCACTCTCTTGGCCCTCAGTGCTTGCCTACCTTCTCTGCCGACGACTTCTGCTTCTGCTTCCACTTTCACATGTTCTTGTTCTCCATCTTCTATCTTTTCTCGTTCATCTTCTCTCTTTTATCTTCTCCCTCATATCTTCGTCCATATCTCTGCGAATATGACCTGGTGTCACCATTGGGGGAGAGGATACCACCTGAAGCGCCACTATTTTGAATGAAGTTCACATTATGGCAAAATTATGGTGCTTCCAGTGGCATTCCCTCCCCAATCCTCAAATCATGGCACAGGACATCACTGAAAGAGCCACCCTTTTGGCAGAAGTTCGGGCCAAGTTATGTCTGTGGAGATGTGGACGAAGAGAGAAGATAAAAGCAGAAGTGGTCAGCAGAGAAGGTAGTTAAACATTTAGAGAGTGTGAAAGAGAGAGTGTGAACGAAAGGCAGAAAATTCAAAAATCTTTGCTTAGTTTTCGCCCGCTTCGTGGAGGGGGTCTCAGGCCTAGTTTTTGCAGTTCCGTACGAATCACTGAATTTCAAGGTGCACTGGTGGACGTCAAAAGGTTTTTTAGGGGGGCTGCTGTATTGAGGGATGTATCAGGGTTAAGCATGTAGTAGGGAATTGCCACGGGGCCTTATCTGGGAAGTTTCTAGATGTGCTGGTCTTGAGATTCTTTGCAGTGGGGAGGGCTCTGCTCTTGTGAGCTGTCAGTCTAGTCTGTAGTTAAAGGGGAAGTGAATCAGTAGAACAAGAATTTTGGCCCCTTACTGGCCCCTCATGTAGATTCTCTGTAGGGTCTTATTGAGTGTGTTGCCCAGGCGGCTCTACACATCCTCGGGGAAGCCTTGCTTTGTTAATTGGGTCACATGCATTCAAGTAGGGTCGTGCTGGGTGCAAAGCATTAATTCAGTCTCAGTTATCTGGGGTTTTGAGGTGGTGCAGGTTATCAGTTGATGTGAGAGTGTGGGTTGAAGGGGAATGGCATGAAGGGAAGGGTGTTTTCTGAGGTATGAGCTTGGGGTCATCTCAATATGGAGTAGGAAGGCAAGAGGGATGAGGGTAATTAGCAAGGTGGTTTGTTCTTGCTTGCTCTGTAGGAGGAGGTCAAGGAAGGGGGAGAGGCGTAGGTTTCTGAAACTTGTGTTAAAGTGATCTGCGTGACTGGGTGGGTATTATTGGAGGGAGACTCTTAACAAATGATCCACTCTGTTTATCAGGCTGGCTGTATGAGGAAAACGTTTTGTTTGGAGGCAGACATGGTGTTGCTATATGGAGAACCGTTTTGTTGGTGCCTAGGGGTAACTGTGGGGACCAAATGGTTCTACCATGGTGACTGAAGGTGATGACGGCCCAGATGGCACTGGTGGGGTCTTAAGGAGTTTCATTTGCCTTGGACAAGAAGAGTGCTGTCCCTGTTTACGGGTGCCGTGGGGTCTATGGTTGGTTGAAAAGTTTCAAACAGGCTAAGGCCGGTGCTGCACAAGGATATATTGGGGTCTGAGGACAGAAAGCCAGTGTGGTGGGCCATGCGGCTACTAGGGTATATACACTGTGGAGTGTTCGGTCACTGTGTTTGTACACAGGGGTTGTGCTGTAATTCGAATAGCAGTTGGCTGGGTGGTATGTACTACATGGTCTAACGTGATGTAGTAGGGCTCCAGGGCAAGTTCCCTTTTCGGAGGCGCTGTCTGATTTCCACCTGCTCCTGGTAGGTCATCGTCTTTGAGAAGGGACGGTGAGGATCTGTGCCTTCCCTGTGTTCCTTCGGTTTTTGTGCACGTGCTTTGGGTTATTATTGTGTGGATGTTGATTTAGTTTCCAGGTCTCGCAGATCAGTTAGGTTTTTTGGGTGCTGGGGGCTCGGATTCGGCCAGCAAAGTGTAAGGGCAGGGTGAAGCAAGCCATGAGGGTGGACTTGTTGTCTTGTCATCTGTGGGTGCGTTTTTACAGACTTTGGTTGTCATTTGGTGAACAATTGCGGGGGTGCTTTGTTTCTTTTGGTTAGTGGCATTGGTGGTTTGTTTGATTCTTGTTCTTGCTTCATTGAAAGTGGCCTCGGCAGGTTGGAATAGGGGGTACAAAATTAGAGGGCTTGCCTTGCTCAGCAGTGCAGTAGACTCCTGGTGTTGCAAGGATAAGCAAGAGTGGGATTGTTTTTGGTGGGGTTGTAGTGGCAGTATGCTCAGCGAGGGTCCCACATAGCCATGTGAAGGTGGTTCCTGACAGGTTTATGGCTTCTTGACAGGGTTTTTCTTGACCTTGACTGGGGCGTACCATTTAGGTCTTTAGGTTAGAGCTGGGTGAAGTGCTCTATAGTTCACAGATTTTGGATCGGGTTGGTGTGCTTTCCCCCTAACACCTTGTCTGCTGGGCACCTTCAATTATGTTTTTTTGGTTGATTGAGATTTGTGGGGATGCTGGTAAGGTGGCTTCACAGTCTACTTTTGCTTTTGCCTGCTTGGGTGTTTCCAGGTGTCGGAGCTGGTCAGGTTGAAGTGGTGCAAACGGGGGTTTGGCATTGCTGGAAGTGTGAGATGATATTGGTGTGGTTATGGGCATCAATGACTGGATATCTTGGCCATAGTGAAGGGGTTTTTGGGGATTATACTGGCCACTGGGAGGGGCATTGGCTAGGTCTACCCGTAGTGGCCGTTCACTTGGATGGATAGTAGGTTAGGCGGTGTTTAAGGCGGGTGGTAGGGTGGGGTTCTGATTTGTTTTTGTTTTGGCCTCCTTTGGTAGTGCAGGTTATTGGCCATTCTCATGAGTAATGAACCCGATGGGGACTGGAGTTAGGTATTGCCATTTTCAGTTGGGTTGCAAACTTCCCCAGTATGGAATATCACCTATCAGCATGAGCTAGTTTGGAGAATGTGGTGGAACTGTGGTGTGAGTACTGAGGCCTTTGGGGGGGGGGCAGGCATAGCCAATTTGCAGCTTGGTTGCCCAAGGTGTTTGGTGCTTGTAAGATGGAATTTTGGTTTGCGGGTCAGGTTGTTGGGTCATGGTGGCTTGATTTACAAAACCTTTTCAGTTAGCATGAGTTGGTGGGCCACTGCCGCAGTCTTCCAAAGAGCCGCACAGGCGAGGGAGACCTCCTTTCGAACGGCAACCTGCTTCGAACACCCAAACTGCAGGCCTATATAATGGGAGATTACGCCACACACAAGATGGCCACTAATCCTGACACATGAGGTCACGTGGTTATGGTTTTGGCGGCAAATTCAAACCTACACTTCTGGTTCTTATATAAACCCTTCAGACTGAGGGATCCTTGCCTTGTGATGGTCTTCTATGCCTTGTGCTAGTTCCACAGACTGCGTTGTACATTCCTGATCTTCGTGTTTGACTTTGGCTTGTTCTTGACTACGTTATCTTCTGGTATCTTGATCTCGGCGTGTTAACCGTTTATCCTGTCTTCTGGAATCCTGACCTTGGTTTGCTTGAACTCACTGTTCCATTAGGTCCCGCCTGACTCTGGTGTCTCCAAATTACGTTGTACGTGACATTCACTGACGATGCTTCTGGTTGCTCTTCGGACCAATCACAAAGCGATCGGGGTAGGGGGGCTGTGTTGCTTAATGCCTTGATATCAAGGCATGTCAGCAACACGATTATGCTTAGGAAGCAAATAAAATGAATCTGGCCTGCAGTCGTGGTGAGCAGCGAAGAAAGAGGTAGTGGTCAAGGGGTGCTAGGGTTTTATACTCTGTTATACATGTTCTTTTTGGTTATTTTCCAAATGTGTTGTTAAGGCTTGTTTTGCTACTATGGTGAGCGTAAGGACAGATATGCAAAATATGAGCCTCCTGTCTTGCCTTAAAATGTATGCATTTAGGAGAATAAATCAGAAATTTAAAAACAGAGTGAACCATAAAAAGTCCAAACACCAGAAAATATTATACAATATGATGATACACGGTAATGATGTGTTGTTACCTGGTTTCCAGCTAAGATAAAGCTGACAGCCACTTGGTTTTTCGTTATTAGATTTAAACGAAGTGTTAACTTCCAGCTGGCAACCGGTTTCCTAGTCCAGGTGGAAAAGACTCTGTGTCTGCCCGCAGCAATCCGTGTTCCCCACCGCCAGCGACATCATTGAACCTGAAGGGTGGAAGAACAAGTAGAGACTTTGCATAGTAACTTAAATACAACTTATTTGAAATAAAACAAAAATACATTCACAAATGTTGTGTGAGTACATGCATATCGCAGCTAAGCCCCGCTGCAGATCCAAAGGTCTCATTCAAGAAAGTCTGTTTGGGAGAAGGTTTCCGGATGTCCTCCTCCTTTCAAACCCTTTATAAAACCCAACACGTTTACCTGTAGGAAACAGCTTCCTCAGGGGTATGTAAGGATATACAATTACATGTTATATACATATATCCAAGTCCACTAAAGGTATATTGCCCATTAATAATTGCATAGTGCATAAAATCACCACAATCCAAAACATTAATGCTATATTGCCCATTCATAATTATTTCATGTGTAAAATCATCATAATTCAAAGCATAATATCACTTGTGAAATAATGTGCCAATATATAAATACTATACAAAAAAGTATATTATGTATAGTATTTATATATTGGCACGTTATTTCATAAGAAAAATACACGTAAAAAAGGTAAGTGAATTACATGTGTATTTATATTTAGTAAAACCAGCTTATTCAACACTGACATTCCTTTTTTAAGTGTTGACAAATTTACATTTAGTTTCTATCTATTTGTTGCCTTTACCATTATTAAACATTTTATTTGATACCATTGTTCACACATACACATTTAATGAGTTTATTTATGTAAATTTGACATTTGAAAGAAAACAAAACACAACAAATATTGTATTTTTATAGGTCATACCTCCATAAAAATTTACATGAAATATATTGCATTTTTATAAATTCACTTGTGCCCATGTAAGTATTGCATGTATTGACAATTAGACCCATCAGATCTGTATGTCCATGGTTGTTCAGGTTTTTTTTCTTTTTAAATGTAAGAGGAGAAATATTAACTGTGAATACATGCAATGTTTCACGTAAATTAATTTGAAGTTGACACAGATGTAATACAGACATTCCTGAGAAAAGGAAATGGTGGATTTAGTCTTTGGGCACCAACTAAAAAGTAATACAAATCCATGACATCTGTAGGTCATGGATAAAAGCGAGTTGAACTTTTTACTCCCACTCATTGTTTTTATAAACATGTTTCATAGAAATGATGTGTTAGAAAAAGGGGTACATTGTGTAAAGTCCTTATTACAGAAAATTCCAAAATAGTAAACAATAAAATGTTAAACGTGTTAAAATTTTGTGACAAGGTTAAGAAAATATATATACATTATATATATACAATGTGCCAATATCTTCAACTTCAAAACCAGGAATATATCAGAATAAAGTCACCTGATATGTATATAAGGAACATAGCTACTTATTGTAAATAAACATAGAAAACATATACTGTATATTCAATACAAATAGAATAAACTTTACTGTATTATACTGTGTTCCGTATAACTCTACCACTTTTCCACACATCAAAACCTTTAAATATCTTCATCCAGAATGTTCCAAGGCAACTTAGAGAGAAAATTAGATACTAAATAATTTACAGGTCACTGGAATTACATAGAACAAAGTAACACCTACAGTAATGCCTAACTGATATGAGGAAAGTTACAATGTGGGAATAAAAATGTGCCTCTTCTTGTGCTTATGCATGAAACACGTGCATTTTCCAAATAAAAATTATGATGCAATGAAAGTATTAGAAAACTGCCACTAATTCCTATAAGATATGTCACTGATTAATTTGGTACAGAAAATCAGTAGCAAACTATATAACCTAAACTGTAAATCCATGAAAGTCAACCAACATTCACTAATATACAGTTTGCAATATGTTTTTTCAAGAATAATTTTGTAGAACTTACTGTACATCTTTTGTAGGATGATGGTGCCCCATCCCACCACTTAAGAAGTTGCCCTGTCTTGTTTGCCTTAGTTTACACTTATGAGGAGCAGTTGAATCAATTTGTGTTATTTAGATACTGGGGTTGCAGATGCTTCTTATGTTGAAGAAATCCTGATACTGATTTGGTTCTGCCTGGTCTATATCTTGGATTTGGTTGTTTGTTCATGCCTTTGGTACCTTGCTTTGACTTGACAGATTATTTGGATATTGACCTTGCTTGGATTTTGATTCATACATTGTATGGCGACGGATGCCTGATTTAAAAGAGCTTAGGAGGCAATTATTAATCGCCTCCTAAGATTAAACGGTGTCGCTGAAATGTCTTGATAGCGAGGCATTCAGTGACACTGAAAACCCACCCCAGGGCACACTGTAACTGCTCCGGAGAGTGGTCACAAGCGCCACTGCAAGAGATTTTGCCTCTCACAAGATGGCAGCGTCCTTTACAAAATTAAACAAGTTTCTAAGAGGGTCTCTCCAGACCCTCCTGAGAACTCTGGGCCCGGAAGGTTGAATACAGGTACTGCATTATGACAAAGGCAAATTTTGACAAAGGCTGGTGGTAAAATTAGTGCATGGTAAATTGAATCGGCCAGCTTCAACACTGTCCCAAATAACAACCTGGGCAGGATGACCACATGCCAAAATTCCAATTTGAAAAATGCACACATTCCAAATGTAGCATTTTAGCCCAAAACAACCCAACACACCCATGCAAAAAACTTCAAAACATTTACTGCCACAAACTTTGACTGCAGCTGATAGTAGAAGTGGTGTCTGAAAATGGTTAAAATAGCAGCATTTGCAATACCATAGGTTGTCTAGTTTTCAAAAAAATATGATGGGGAAAATTAAACTGTCCGGCTTCAAAGATATCCCAAATAGGATTTGTGGGCAGAATTTTCAACATGTCAGAATTCCAAATTAAAAAATTTGGCCTTTTAGTGCCCCCAAAAATGACAAACCCATGCATTGGGGGTATCACTGTACTCAGGAGATGTTGCTGAACACATCTTACTACCACAAACCTTTACTACAGCTGGTAGTAGAATGAGTGTCTGGAAAGGGTTAAATTACCAGTATTTGAAATTCCCCATTGTAAGAACTTACCTCCGACACTGGTCCATGACGTCCCGCTCCCTGGCTGCTCCCGCAACGAGACTTCCTCCGAAGGCTCCCTGGGCTCCAGACCTTTACGGGTACAGAGTACACGTCTTGAACCTGCTACCCGTTCACCGGCTTCACCGCATGGTCGACCACGCAGCAAACTGAAGCAACGGCATGGCCAAACCTCGAAATGCGCGTTCCAGCGGTGACGCACTCTTATGACCTCAGGTGACATCTGCCTTCACAAAGTTGGTAAAATCCATTATTTTACATTGAGAAAGATTATTCAAAAGTAGAAAACATTCAAGACAGTTGCCAGTCTTACCAGGAGTGGACATGTAAGCAAATTCCCCCATGGTCAGATTGTGTAATGCTCAGAGAAATTGCAAAAAACCCAAGAGTTACATCTCAGCTGTCACGGCTAGAGGACCAGCAGTGCAGGAACTTGGTATCATCCACCGGTACAGGAGCAGAGCAGTGTACTGGTTGCAGCAGGCAAAAGAGTAGTCGTTACACGGAGCCGAAGTCAGGAGTAGGAGATGACAAGATAATCAAAAACAAGTCGGGTCAAACACAGGAGATAAGACAGGGACGTCAAAAACAAGCCAAGGTCAGAAGCCAAAATCACAAGGTATTTAATAAGCACAGCCAACACGCACAAGGCACTATCACAGGCAATGAGCTAGTGCAACAGCCAGGTTTAAATAGACATACTAATTGCATTTCCCGCCACGCATGAAACGGAGGCTTGGAACGCACAAGGGTAGTGCCTATAAGAGGCCACACGGTGGCGCGAGTGTACAGAGAGCCAGAGTCCATGCAGTCTGTGTTCAGGAAACCTGCCAGCGGCTACAGGCGTCAAGGGGTTTCAGAAGAACGGCGGTTCCGGCAGACGGAAGGTAAGTACCCCGCAGTTACATCAGCATGGCTTCAGCATGTTAAATTTTAAAGTTCATGACCGTACAATTAGAAAAAATATATATACATTATATATATACAATGTGCCAATATCTTCAACTTCAAAACCAGGAATATATCAGAATAAAGTCACCTGATATGTATATAAGGAACATAGCTACTTATTGTAAATAAACATAGAAAACATATACTGTATATTCAATACAAATAGAATAAACTTTACTGTATTATACTGTGTTCCGTATAACTCTACCACTTTTCCACACATCAAAACCTTTAAATATCTTCATCCAGAATGTTCCAAGGCAACTTAGAGAGAAAATTAGATACTAAATAATTTACAGGTCACTGGAATTACATAGAACAAAGTAACACCTACAGTAATGCCTAACTGATATGAGGAAAGTTACAATGTGGGAATAAAAATGTGCCTCTTCTTGTGCTTATGCATGAAACACGTGCATTTTCCAAATAAAAATTATGATGCAATGAAAGTATTAGAAAACTGCCACTAATTCCTATAAGATATGTCACTGATTAATTTGGTACAGAAAATCAGTAGCAAACTATATAACCTAAACTGTAAATCCATGAAAGTCAACCAACATTCACTAATATACAGTTTGCAATATGTTTTTTCAAGAATAATTTTGTAGAACTTACTGTACATCTTTTGTAGGATGATGGTGCCCCATCCCACCACTTAAGAAGTTGCCCTGTCTTGTTTGCCTTAGTTTACACTTATGAGGAGCAGTTGAATCAATTTGTGTTATTTAGATACTGGGGTTGCAGATGCTTCTTATGTTGAAGAAATCCTGATACTGATTTGGTTCTGCCTGGTCTATATCTTGGATTTGGTTGTTTGTTCATGCCTTTGGTACCTTGCTTTGACTTGACAGATTATTTGGATATTGACCTTGCTTGGATTTTGATTCATACATTGTATGGCGACGGATGCCTGATTTAAAAGAGCTTAGGAGGCAATTATTAATCGCCTCCTAAGATTAAACGGTGTCGCTGAAATGTCTTGATAGCGAGGCATTCAGTGACACTGAAAACCCACCCCAGGGCACACTGTAACTGCTCCGGAGAGTGGTCACAAGCGCCACTGCAAGAGATTTTGCCTCTCACAAGATGGCAGCGTCCTTTACAAAATTAAACAAGTTTCTAAGAGGGTCTCTCCAGACCCTCCTGAGAACTCTGGGCCCGGAAGGTTGAATACAGGTACTGCATTATGACAAAGGCAAATTTTGACAAAGGCTGGTGGTAAAATTAGTGCATGGTAAATTGAATCGGCCAGCTTCAACACTGTCCCAAATAACAACCTGGGCAGGATGACCACATGCCAAAATTCCAATTTGAAAAATGCACACATTCCAAATGTAGCATTTTAGCCCAAAACAACCCAACACACCCATGCAAAAAACTTCAAAACATTTACTGCCACAAACTTTGACTGCAGCTGATAGTAGAAGTGGTGTCTGAAAATGGTTAAAATAGCAGCATTTGCAATACCATAGGTTGTCTAGTTTTCAAAAAAATATGATGGGGAAAATTAAACTGTCCGGCTTCAAAGATATCCCAAATAGGATTTGTGGGCAGAATTTTCAACATGTCAGAATTCCAAATTAAAAAATTTGGCCTTTTAGTGCCCCCAAAAATGACAAACCCATGCATTGGGGGTATCACTGTACTCAGGAGATGTTGCTGAACACATCTTACTACCACAAACCTTTACTACAGCTGGTAGTAGAATGAGTGTCTGGAAAGGGTTAAATTACCAGTATTTGAAATTCCCCATTGTAAGAACTTACCTCCGACACTGGTCCATGACGTCCCGCTCCCTGGCTGCTCCCGCAACGAGACTTCCTCCGAAGGCTCCCTGGGCTCCAGACCTTTACGGGTACAGAGTACACGTCTTGAACCTGCTACCCGTTCACCGGCTTCACCGCATGGTCGACCACGCAGCAAACTGAAGCAACGGCATGGCCAAACCTCGAAATGCGCGTTCCAGCGGTGACGCACTCTTATGACCTCAGGTGACATCTGCCTTCACAAAGTTGGTAAAATCCATTATTTTACATTGAGAAAGATTATTCAAAAGTAGAAAACATTCAAGACAGTTGCCAGTCTTACCAGGAGTGGACATGTAAGCAAATTCCCCCATGGTCAGATTGTGTAATGCTCAGAGAAATTGCAAAAAACCCAAGAGTTACATCTCAGCTGTCACGGCTAGAGGACCAGCAGTGCAGGAACTTGGTATCATCCACCGGTACAGGAGCAGAGCAGTGTACTGGTTGCAGCAGGCAAAAGAGTAGTCGTTACACGGAGCCGAAGTCAGGAGTAGGAGATGACAAGATAATCAAAAACAAGTCGGGTCAAACACAGGAGATAAGACAGGGACGTCAAAAACAAGCCAAGGTCAGAAGCCAAAATCACAAGGTATTTAATAAGCACAGCCAACACGCACAAGGCACTATCACAGGCAATGAGCTAGTGCAACAGCCAGGTTTAAATAGACATACTAATTGCATTTCCCGCCACGCATGAAACGGAGGCTTGGAACGCACAAGGGTAGTGCCTATAAGAGGCCACACGGTGGCGCGAGTGTACAGAGAGCCAGAGTCCATGCAGTCTGTGTTCAGGAAACCTGCCAGCGGCTACAGGCGTCAAGGGGTTTCAGAAGAACGGCGGTTCCGGCAGACGGAAGGTAAGTACCCCGCAGTTACATCAGCATGGCTTCAGCATGTTAAATTTTAAAGTTCATGACCGTACAATTAGAAAAAGACTGAACAAGTATGGTTTGTTTGGAAGGGTTGCCAGGAGAAATCATCTTCTCTCTAAAAAGATGATTTGGGCTTAGTTTGCAGCCACGGGACCTGGGAACCTTGCAGTCATTGAGTCTACCATGAACTCCTCTGTATACTAAAGTATTCTACAGCCAAATGTGAGGCCATTTGTCTGACAGCTAAAGTTTGGCCGAAATTAGGTCATGCAACACAACAATCCCAAGCATATCAGCAAATCTACAACAGAAATGATTAAAATGCTGTGGCAGGACATTGAGAGAGTTGTGCATAAACAAATGCCCACAAACCTCAATGAACTGAAGCCACATTGTAAAGAGTGGAGCAAAAATCCTCCCTTAATTATGTGAGAGACTGATAAAGTCATACAGAAAATGATTACCTCAACTTATTGCTACTAAAGCTGGTTCCAGTCTGTCCTTGATGTTTTTCCTGTAAAGAAGTGGCATCTTTGCTGCTCTTCTTGACATTAGGTCATCCTATAAAAGTCTTTGCCTCACTGTGCACTCACACCTGCCTGCTGTCAATCCTGAGCAAGCTCTGCAGTGGTGGTGCCCCGATCCCGCAGCTGAATCAACTTTAAGAGACGGTCTTGGCGCTTCCTCGTAAAACTGAGCTAGCAGACTTTGTAAAAATTAATATTTGTGTCATTCTCAACACTTTTAGCCGCGACTGTATTCTGATTATCAGAAAATATAACTAAAGTAATACTTGTAGAATCATGTGGCCTTTAGAATCAGCATTTGTACTTAGATTATAATGTAAATTATAGGATTTCCTCATACTGTTGTAAACTATTTATTTTTACATTTTGTTCATAACAAGACAATTTAGTTAACGTCTTTACAGCACAGATTAATCTTCAAAAATACAAATCCAGAGCCTTAGTGATTCAGTAGGAATTGCTTTTAAGTTCACTTGACAGACATTTAAAGATTAGTTTTATATATTTTTCCTGGATTACGTTGGGATAACATAATGTTGCAATGAGAGGTCCTGTTAACCAAACATTTTCTGACAAAGAAAAGTCTAAACATAACAACACTTACCGGTAAAATATATCATAAAGATAGTTCAACATGTGCTTAAATGATGTTTGTTCATTAGTGTGACTGCATCCATGCACTAAATTCATTAGTAACTACTCCATATTGCTTACATGTGGAGCCTCTATTGGGTCTATTCAATAAGAAGTCATGTTTTCAGTCATGTAAAGAGTTAACTTGACTGACTAGATTAAACTGAGGTTGCATGCCTTTATTTGCTACCAGTTGCACTGATCCTCTTTTTTTGGATTCAAATTAAAATCATAAAAAAGCTGAATGAATACTTAAAAAAGTCACACAAAAAGGTGCTTGGATGGAGTGGGTACATAACCAAAGATAAAGTAAAACTGGAACTCTTATAGCAGAGAGGTTCTAAACTGAACTTCTAAATTAAAAAGCCTTATAATAAGAAGTAGAATGTTAGTAGGGACCGTATAAGGTAGGTTAAAATAATTCTTAGAAAGGTGGAGAATCTTCAGGATGATCTCCATCATCATATACTTGAACATATTTTCTAGAGAACCTCCTCCTCATTTTATTTCTTTGTCCTCAGAACTTTGATTAAAGTAGAGGAAATGAACGGAAATATGACCTATAAAATGTACATAGTTAAAAGGTATATAGATCATCTATTTTTTTGGAGGGACACGACTATACATAACCTTAATCTAAATTCTAAGGACCGGGGTATTCGAATAATTACAGAATATAGAATTAAACAAATATCATCTTTGTACCTGTTTTTTTATGTAGAACATTTGAAAATTAGATCAAGCAACAGCTACATCTTATACAGTGGTGACCACTACAGCCCATGGCTCAACAATATCTCAAAGGGACAATTTAGGAGATTAAAACGAAACTGCACAGATAAAATAGATTTTGAACAACAGGTGTAATGGGCTGCTGCATAGTGTTGTGTATGGGGATTGATTTAGGGAGGTGAATATAGAAGAGGAAGAGGAAGAAAAGAGGAAAAAATTGATAAAGTAAGAGCAGGACAAGAAAGAAAGGAGAGAGAAACAGAATAAGAGAGGGAGAAAAGGAAGAGAGGAAGAGAGAAAGAGAAGAAAAGAGGACAGACAATGAGAGTACGAAGAGAGAAAAAAAGAAGAGAGAGAGAATACAAGAAGAAGAAGAAAAAAATCTATGCACATCAGTGACAGCCACACAAGACAGTATTTTAACCTCCATTTCTAACCTGAAACTTTGTGGGTGGCTCTCATTGAGCCAGACAATACACCATGTTGTGTTTTTAAATCCCTTTTCTGACTACTGAAGTGTCAGGCCTGTCATGGCAATGCATGCAATTGGTAACCGGTGTCCGGCACGTCATGGTGTTAAATGATCAACAATCGCTTTCTTTTTTTTATTATTTAAAAATAGAAATACATAAAAAATGTGATAGAATTTAAAAATAGAAAGGGTGTCCCAAATAGGGACCAGAAGTCAAACTTCCAAATTGGAAAATGTGCACCTTCTAAATGTGGCATTTGAACCTTGACCACATTTTCCAGGAATGCTGCCAAAATGCCAATCATAGCTTGTTTAACCCTGCCGTATCCCAGAAAAAGTAACATCTTGTCATTACTGTCAACTGTGAGAGGGAGAGATGACTCATCTACAGCAGGCAAACAAATTAACAAAACTCAGAAAACACTGGCTAAGCTTACGAGACAATGGTTAATTGCCCTCTAAGTACTTGCTTTGGCCGCTGGGTGCCACCATAATGGAAAGGCATATAGCCTTTCGTAATGGTGAATGTAACCGCTCCTAGGAGCAATCCTACGGGGCCCATGTATTCTTTTGGGTTGATGCCAGAGGAGGCCCCTGCAGGCAACCAATAGACTCACTTGCACGGCCCTGTAACTCCTGATGGCGTAACTTGACTATGGTCTCCTCGCTTCAAGAGTTAAAGGTCCATACAAGCGACTCTATTGGTCGTTCGTACGGACCTTTAACTCTTGTACTGAGTCTATTGGTCGCCAGCAGGGGGATCATCTGCCTTCAACCAATGAAGTACAGGTGCACTTCATTGGTTGATGGCAGAGGAGGTCCCTGTCGTTACCCATAGAGTTCCTGGCGCCAAAGCTGCTGCGTAGTGCGTACCATGTTAAACCCATATTAACCCCTTCTACAAAATATGGCAAAAAACAAAGAAAAAAAACTAACACGAAGAATGTACACGAATATTCACCAGAACCAAACACAGGAACGGGCGAATATTCATGGAATACAAAGACTTTTTCCCCCACAAAGATGAACACGAAGAGTTGGCCGGCACCCAAGTCTAGTTTTAAGAACATTTTTAAATATCACAGTAACAAAACACGGTACAGCAGTATTTTAAAAGAAGAAATTGAAATTTGGGAATAAAATAATTAAAATATACTAGTCTATAAAATAAAATCAATGTTTTCAAATGTCAATGACCATTTCTACTCCTTGAAATTATAAAATAATTATGTTAAACAAATAAATAAGCAAAAGGTGTACTTCTAGGATGCAGGGCAAGCCTTTATAGTGCAAAAAGAAACTGTGTGAGACATCATATAAGTTATAAAGTATATTTTTTTATCAAAGTTAGATAGAAATCATGTAACATAATATAGAGAAGTGAATCAGTTATATAGCTATTGTATATATATATTAATTTTTATATAATACTATATATATATATATAAAATGGTTACAACTAAGCAAAAAAGAGAGATTTTGTTCCTACGGGACTTACAGCAAATGTTGCACAGTTTTATTCTTTTCCATGGTAATTTTCCAAGGAAACTCTGGCTACATAAGTTTTATGGAAACATGTGCTTAATTATTCACTTTCGACCTTTGGTGCAAAGGCACAGCTTTTGCCACCCATTGTGATAGATGCCCACAATATAATTAATAGACTGTTGCCAGCACAGATTTTTATTACACCTACCAGCCATCTGTTTGCACCCAGTGACTTTGTCAACAAAGAATGTGCCAGTTTGATACTTCTGTAAGAAGTGCTACGCTTGTGTTAACACTACGCAAGCATTTGGCTTCAAAAAGGAGGACAGTTTCCCACTTTCCCTGTGCGGTGTGAGACACCAGACAGGATGAATGAGACTAGGAAAGGTAACATAGTGGTATGTGGGATGAAGGTAGTTCTCATTAGAAGTGGATCTTAAGCTTTTTTTTGAAGAAATGCAGACAAGGGGAGCACAACATAGAGGAAGATCACTAGATGCCCTCTATATCACTTTTTTAAATGTCTCTTCTATGTCAAGCTTTGGTGGTCGACTAACATGGTGCACTCCCTGTCACATCACCTTCAAGAGCACTACTAGAAAACTATTTTAAGCTGATATATACAGTGATAGCATTAGTCAACATGCTAGTCAACATTATGTGTTTTCCTCTTTCTCCGTTGCTTTACAAAGCAATAGTTTATAGTGGTATAGGATTATGTAGTGTCCTGGGTGTAAAACACACATGAATAATATGAAATATATGCTTTAAAATGATTTCCTAAACAGAGTGATGTAGGATTTTCTAATAAATTGTTTTGACACAAAATGTAATTTTCTATTCGCTTTATGCCTTTTTACAGAGTAGGCCAAATTCAATGGTATCTTCTAGCCACATAACAGGACAAATAGATTTTAGCCACTGGGTTTACAGTTCATAAAATCTCACTAATGAGAACAAGCTATGCTAACAAATTAAAAGCTAGCAAGTACTTTCAACCTCATTTGGCATTTTATTCTCATTCATTAGTTTTAAAAAATCATTATCTTGAAAATTCTGTTTAAGTTTTAACATAAATGTCCTACTGTTTATCATTAACAATTAAACAACAAAACATATGAAGATAACAAGCAGTTGATGCATAGAGATATAGCAAAATCTTAATTCTCCTCTTTACAATTTTTTTTGCATTTTCACATAGATGGTTCGTTCTAGTTTACCTTTTAAAGTGATTCTCAAGTTAAATGCCATCTTCCAAAGGCACTTTTTGTCGTTGATCTTAAATTATATAATGTAATACTGGTCATAAATGCAGTGAAAAAAATAAGAAACATTATTATAATTATGGGAACTTGCTGTTAAAGATGGCAATTCATTTCCTAGGAATGAGAGGAAGCAACAAGATACTGTTTAGGTACCTAGATAAATTTGCACTATTAAACTGACAATGGCTTCAAGCATTTATAAATGTAACTATTGTACCATTATGCATGGTTGCATATAAAGAAAAACAGTGCCAGTGTAGTATAAAGTATTATATAAAAGAAATGTATCCTGTGTATTTTAATCTTTGATAGAAAACATGTATTTTATATGAGCCGTTCCTAAATATAATTTTTGGTAAATAACTTTGCCTTTTATCTTTATTCTTACTATATTAATTTTACTATATTCATAGGAAACTTGGCATGCGTATACCATGAAGTATTTGAAAAAATGTTACTTAGCTGTTTTATTGGGTTTATGCACTGTATGTATCAAGGAAGGAAATGATCACCTCTTTCCCACCATGGATAGCCTGGGGTAAATGCTCCTACTCACTCATACCCCTATCACTCCCTAAAGAGGATAACATTAAGTTACACAGCATAGAAACCACAGATCCCATCCAGTGCCTCCGGCTCACCATCCCCCTCATGTTTAGGGTGAGATGGAGGAGCTATGTTGAGCTATGGGAAGGGGTGGTATACTAACCCTTAGTTCACCGGACAATTCAATCTCTTAGTGAGTAGACCCCCATATTTCCAGGAAGGTTTTTTATCATGAACATGTGCCATGTATAATACAATTTTTCCTGTTATTTTAAAATGTTTGAGTATGAATTAGATGTGCATGAAAAATTAAAGTATAAAAGTACCTACAAATTGTTCTTCTTCACTTAATTTTTAGACTTATTACGAATGCCACTTAATCATTATTGTCACCCAGGACAAGTATTGGGATAATCAATTACAGACACGTTTATTCACTAAATCACTCTGTTATTAGCCGAGTTACAAACTTTACTTGGCTGATCTAACTTGATAACCACTTCAACCTTAGGAGCAACTTGTTCCTTCTCTAAAACATGATATGTTGTAAGGCTGATGTAAGAGCCATTGAGTTTCATGTAGTTGTAAGGGATATTGTAACTAATAACAATGTAACCATTTCATACTTATTTGGAAATAAAGACAAACACTCTCAATTTGGAATAAACAGGCCGTGTACTTTTATTTAGCTTAATAAACATCACATACTTTAAAGAAACTCCTGGCCCAAACCCAGAGTCTCACCTCCAAATATTTTAACCCAATAAATATGTATACAAAGCCATCCGCCCTAAAAGCCAGAAGGCAGACACCATTCCACCAGTCCATTTACCAGCCACAAATGGATACAACTCCCATTTGTGGCCCTACCCCATAAAAGCCACGGCCTGTTCCACTATTTTGTAAGTTAAGATTAAAAATATCAAAACCTATATCAGGTGCACACCATCCTTTCTATATAAACCAGTACAGCTTCCTTCCAAGTCAACATGCCTAAAGCTAATTAATCCTTCCATTAACATAAACTTTTCCATTGACCTGTTCAATTTTCTTCTCACTCTCTCAAGTGCTTTAAATTCAGGTCTGCAGGTCCATATTAATCTGGGAATAATTTCAGACCAGACCAACATAGCATCCTTAAAAAAACCTTCTAAGATGTAAAATTAACTCTTTAAACAGCAACAATAGCTCAATTGATTTTGTTTTACCCAAATCATTATCCCCACAGTGAATGATGATTACATTTGGAATCGGCAACATATCTACATAATCTAATAAAATAGCTTCTAATTGACATATA
>VKOC01046857.1:0-28752 GCA_009364415.1 Spea multiplicata | reverse complement strand
GGCGGCTGCGGCTGTCGCGGTAAGGTCGGGGGTCTCCCCCTTCTCCGCGGCGGTAGCGGCTCTGCGGCAAGGTGGGGGGTCTCCCCCTCTTCCGTGGTGGCTGATGCTGCTGCGGTGAAGCCGGCGGCCTCCCTCTCTTCCGCGGCGGCGGAAGATCCGTGGACCCGGAGGAACCGGCAGCTAGGTACGTTACAGTACCCCCCCTCGAAGGGGCGACCACCGGGCGACCCCTGGCAAGACCCACACGTCTCCTAGCGAGGAAGGCACGTACCAGACGGGGAGCGTTGAGACGAGCAGCGGGAACCCAGGAACGACTCTCCGGACCAAGACCTCTCCAGTGAATCAAATACTGCACACTCCCCTGCTGCCTGCGAGTAGCCAGAATCATCTGAGGACAACGCCGAAGGGAATCTGTTGCAGAGGTGCCCGCGGGTGGTGGTCTTATGGTAGTAAAGCGATTGCATACCAGAGGTTTCAGAAGGGAGACGTGGAAAACTCGAGGAATCCGAAGGGTTCGGGGTAACGAAAGTTCATAGGCTACCGGATTGACCCGGCGAATTACAGGAAAGGGACCAATGAAACGTGGAGCCAACTTCATAGATGGTACCCTTAGCTTGAGATATCTGGTGGATAACCAAACCCTCTCTCCAGGCAAATAAGCAGGGGCGTGAGAACGTTTCTTATTTGCTTGACGTTCTTGTCGCCTGCCCGCGAGTCGTAGTGTCTCCTGTACAGACGACCAAGTAGCCCGGATGGCAACCAGCCTTTCTTGTAAGGCCGGAACCGTAGAGACGGGAAATGCCCCAGGGAAAGGCTGAGGATGTAACCCGTATAGGCAGTAGAACGAGGATACCCCTGTAGACTCCTGCACGGAGTTGTTACGGGCAAATTCAGCAAAGGGTAGTAGATCCACCCAGTTGTCCTGATGATTGTTAATGAACAGGCGTAGATACTGCTCCAGATGCTGGTTAGCCCTTTCAGCTGCCCCGTTAGATTGGGGATGATACGCGGAAGAGAATGCCAGAGTAATGCCCAAGGCTTTGGTGAATTCACGCCAGAAGCGTGCTATGAACTGTGAGCCTCGGTCGGAAACAATCTCGGTAGGTAGTCCATGGAGCAGGACGATCTCGCGTATAAAGACATCAGCCAATGTAGCAGCAGAAGGTAATTTCTTCAATGGAATCATGTGAGCCATCTTGGAAAAACGATCCACCACCATGAGTATGACTGTATGCCCTCTGGAGTTCGGTAAGTCGACAATGAAATCCATCGCAATGTGTGTCCATGGTGCTGAGGGGAGTGGCAGAGGGTGGAGCATCCCGGCGGGCGCTCTCCTGGAGGATTTGTTAGCTGCGCACTTGGTACAGGATCGGACAAACGAAACAACGTCCTTGGCCCAACCTGGCCACCAAAAAGTTCTGGAAACGAGATCCCTTGTGCGTGCAACCCCCGGGTGTCCTGCCGTTCTGGAGCCATGGGATAAACGGAGAACTCGAGACCTGAAACGAACCGGAACGAACAGCTTGCCCGTAGGTAGAGATCCCGGAGCTTGTGACTGCAATCTGGCAATATGATCCACGAGAGGAGTAAGACAGGTAAGGTGGGTGGCAGCTAAGACCTTAGTTGCTGGTACAATATTCTCGGGTTCGTGATTCTCCTCCTCAGGACAGGTGTGCATCCGCGAGAGAGCGTCGGCCTTGGCATTCTTGGACCCCGGACGGTAGGTCAAAACGAAGGGAAACCGGGACAGGAACAGAGACCACCTGGCTTGTCGAGGATTCAGACATTTCGCGGACTCTATATATTGTAAGTTCTTATGGTCCGTCAGGATCAAGGTTGGAACCTGTACACCCTCCAGAAGATGTCGCCATTCCTCTAAGGCCAAAATGACAGCCAAAAGTTCTTTGTTGCCGATATCATAGTTTCTCTCCGCAGGAGAAAATCTTCTAGAAAAGTAACCACACGGGTGTAGTGGCCCACTGTAAGAGGCTCGTTGAGAGAGAATAGCCCCTACCCCAGTCTCGGATGCATCTACCTCCAGGACAAAAGGTAGTCGGGGATCCGGATGTCGGAGCACCGGAGCTGTGGTAAACCTCTCCCTCAACTGACTGAAAGCGGAAACAGCAGCCAGCGGCCATACCATCGTGTCGGCCCCCTTCTTCGTGAGAGCCGTTAGGGGCGCCGCGATCTTAGAATAGTCTCTGATAAAACGTCTGTAGTAGTTAGCAAACCCCAAAAAACGTTGTAGTGGTTTCAGACCCACAGGTTGCGGCCAGTCTTTGATAGCACGTACTTTAGCAGGGTCCATCTCAAACCCCTCCGGGGTAATGACGTATCCTAGGAATAGCACCTTGCAAACCTCGAACTCGCACTTCTCCAGCTTGGCGTAGAGCCCGTGTTGTCGTAAACGGTCTAATACTTGAGCCACTTGTGTGCGATGGGTGGAAAGGTCTGAGGAGTAGATCAAGATATCGTCTAGGTATACTACGACGAACTGTTGCAGAAAATCCCTGAGGCAATCGTTAATGAACTCCTGGAAGACAGCTGGGGCATTGCATAGCCCGAACGGCATAACCGTGTACTCATAATGTCCTGATCGTGTGTTAAATGCCGTCTTCCATTCATCGTCCTCGCGAATTCGAACAAGGTTGTAGGCTCCCCGCAGATCCAGCTTGGTGTAGATTGTCGCTCCGCGCAGTCTGTCAAAGAGCTCGGAGATTAATGGAATGGGGTACGTGTTGCGTCTGGTGATTCTGTTCAACCCTCTGTAATCGATGCAGGGGCGAAGCTCCCCATTCTTCTTTTTCACAAAGAAAAACCCCGCTCCAGCGGGTGACGTGGAGCGGCGAATAAATCCCCGACGAAGATTCTCCTCAATATATTCCTCCATGGCTTTAGTCTCTGGAACCGAAAGCGGATAGGTCCGACCCCTGGGTGGCATGGTACCAGGGAGTAGGTCGATGGGACAGTCATACGGACGATGTGGAGGTAGTTTCTCCGCCTCCTTCTTGTTGAACACGTCCGCGAAACAACGATACTGATCTGGCAGCAAAGAAGTTCCAATGGAGCTTAGTGTTACAGGGACAGTCTTTACGGGTGAGAGGCAGTGATCCATACAAGCGCTGCTCCAGGCCATAATCTGGTTTGTAAACCAATCAATTGTAGGGTTGTGATTGCGCAGCCATGGAAACCCCAGGATGATCGGAACAGACGGAGAGTTGATGACCAATAACTGGACTGACTCGCTGTGAACCACTCCCACCAAGAGGGTAAGAGGTGATGTGTGAAGAGTGATGTGCTCCTGAAGGAGCGGTCTCCCGTCGATAGCCTCCACAGATAACGGATTGGGTAAGGGAAGGGTGGGAACCAGGAACCGGTTACAGAATTTAGAGTCAATAAAGTTACCGGCAGCCCCGGAATCCAGGAAGGCCACGGTATCCACAGAGCCCTTAGCCCAGGTTATTCGAACCGGAACTGTCATACGGGTGACTTTGGTTTCAGGGGATGGTCGGATCACACCTATAGTAGGTCCCCTCAGCCTACCTAGGTGCGAGCGTTTCCCGGCCTCTTTGAACAGCTCCTCAGGAAATGCCCCGAAAGGCCACAATACAGGCATAACCCCTCCCTTCTTCTCCTGCTCTTCTCCTGTTCAGTGAGTCTAGCGGCCCCCAGCTGCATGGGTTCCTCCGCGGAGTCAGGCAAAGTGGCTGGGGACGGAACTTGAGAAAACTGGCGCATGGTGTCCCTCACTCCTCTCTCCTGTAGCCTCAGTCTCTCTCGTTGAACTTGTCTCTCACGAAGACGCAAATCCACCTGGGAGACGTACTGAATCACCGCATCCAAATCCGTAGGAAGATCCCTAGCCGCGATCTCATCCTTGAGGGATTCGGATAGTCCATTAAGGAATGCGGCGACTAGTGCCTCGTTAGTCCAGTTGACCTCAGCCATCAGGGTACGGCATTCAATGGAATAGTCCTGGAGAGAACGAGAACCCTGGCGGATGGAGAACAGTGATGCGGATGCCGTACTCCTCCTTCCAGGAACGTCAAACACCGCGCGCAGGGTCGAGACAAACTCAGAGTAGGACCGAACCGGAGGAGCATTCCTTTCCCAAAGTGGAGAGGCCCACGCCAGTGCCTTGTCAGTGAGCAGAGAGATTACGTAGCCCACCTTAGCCCGTTCAGTAGGGAAGGCGTAAGGTGAAAGTTCAAAATGAATCTCACATTGATTCAAGAACCCTCTGCATGCTGCGGGCTCGCCACCATATCGTTGAGGAGGAGGTAGATGAGCAGGTACAGGGTGAACAGGTGCAGGCAGGGGTGGATGGACCGCAATTGCCGGAGGACCTTGTAACGCTGGGTCGGTGCGTTGCAATAATGTCTGGAGAGCTTGGGCGAACTGATCCAGACGGTGATCCATTCCATCCAAACGATCCTCCGTGGAGCTCTGCTGTCCTACCGATGCAGGTCTCATGTTGGCCTTCTGATTCTGTCACGCACAGCGTAAGGTAGAACCTGTAATCAGGTAGAGCAGCGTGTGCAAGTCCAATAGACAGGAAACCAGAGTCCAGTACAGAATCGCCAATGAGCAAGCCGAGGTCAGGAAGCCAGAAGTCAGGATCGTAGCAGGGTAAGCCGAGGTCAGGAAGCCAGAAGTCAGGATAAACGTGAGGAAAGCCAGAGTCAAACGCCAGGAATCAGTATCAGGAACAAGCCGAGTCGGTAACGGGAAAACAACAGGAACGCGTACTGAGATGACACTATGCAAGATAGGTACAACCCTCAGAAGGCAAGGCTGGGAGGTTTCTGAGGCTCTTAAATAGGAAGAGGAAGTGCAGTCATCAATTAGCATTCTCCCGCCCCAAATTCAAAATGCCGTTACGTCACTTCCGGTCCGCGGCCATCTTGGGATTGGCGAGATCTCAAGTTTCTAAAAGGACCGGTAGTACCGGCTGGCGCCACTAGGTGGCGTGCGGAGGAGCGAGTACACGCGGCAGGTCCGGACCAGGTTCCAGTAGGCAGCGGTGGCTGCCGTGTCGAGTTGCGGGGCCTTCCCCGTCCTCGCGGCGGCAGAAGCTGTCTTGCGGAGGAGGGAGGTCTCCCTCTCCTCCGCGGCGGTTGAAGCTGCTGTGGTAGGGCGGGGGGTCTCCCCCTTCTCCGCGGCGGCTGCGGCTGTCGTGGTAAGGTCGGGGGTCTCCCCCTTCTCCGCGGCGGTGGCGGCTGCGGCAAGGTGGGGGGTCTCCCCCTCTTCCGTGGCGGCTGCTGCTGCTGCGGTGAAGCCGGCGGCCTCCTCTCTTCCGCGGCGGCGGAAGATCCGTGGACCCGGAGGAACCGGCAGCCAGGTACGTTACAGTACCGAGATTTTCTATACTATCTGTTAGTTCCTTTTGGAATATATCACGTGTGTTAATGCTTTAATTATTGTACAGCTTTATGAAGTTATTGGCATTATATAAATAATTGATGATGTAATGTATTATTTTTCTACTGAGAATGAATGGAAAAGTGATGGCCAAGAGCATGAGTTTGCCAAGGATTCTGGCAACCATTTGTTAGTAAACTAGCTTCTGTTAAATCATTAATAAATGATTTAACACATTTTTAAATTTTAATACTAAAAATGTAGATCCCAGGTTTGCCATCACCATAATTTTTAGATTTATTTGAATTTTTTTTATTTGAACATCATCCAGCCACTGTAATAGTTTTGAAGGCATATTTTTTAAAAAATATATATTGGTAGTGAAATCTGTGCAACTAATACTGAATACATTCTCACTCCTCCTCTTAAGACTATAAGAATCAAAATCAAGAAAGTTTCCTTCTCTGATATATATATATATTACTGAGATTAATTTGTAAAGACCTTTCATAGGCCTCAGCCTGCTATACTATAAAATGCAGGGTTTGGGAAAGTGACAGATCCAGTAGTTTGTCTTTTGTGAAGCATTTCTTCCTTGAATATCAAAACTATGGTTTACTTTACTTTCTTTTTCAGAAAAGCAGGTAAAATTTTTTATAAGTAATAAAACGTAATTCAACTAAAACTTGTGGACATTTTGTTATAAGTATGAAAAGGTTTGTGATCATTTATGTTTCAGATGCCAACATATCCTGTTGAGTTGCTCAATGAGCGGGCATCTTAAAGCAAAAGGCTTTTCAAGATCAAAAGCTCAACATAACTAGCTTACTAATGATCATCAAAAGTTGCAGAGGATGTGAACAGGTGTACCAAAGAGGGAGACCTAGAATTCTAGAAAGTACTAAGTTATTTCTGAGGGCATGTGAATTAATAATGCCTAAGGAAATTTACAGGCAGGGATTTAATGGACTCTCAAGAGCTGAGTGACTTCGCTGATGACAAAAAATCTATATGAAAATGGGGAAGCATACAACCAAAAAAGCATAAAACGTCATAAAGATTCAGATTCCCGGGTTACTGCTAAAATAATAATGGCTATTGGGGACCTTAAGGTTGAGCAGCCCCACCTACCATACAGGTGCCTCATTAATGGTGTCCAGAAAAAAGGCTTTAACCCCTTTGTGACCATGGCAGATTTTATTTTTTGTACCCTTTGTGACAATGGCAATGGCAATTTCTGTGGTGCTCGTGCTTAGCTGTAATTTTCCCGTTTTCCCATTTACTGCACCCACAGAAATTATATATTGTCTGTGTACAGTTTTAGTTGCGAATGGTCCCTGGCAACACACCTTGTTAAAGATATTACAGAGTAAACACTGATATTGTTTTGAAGAGTACCTGAGACTGATGAGTGATTTACAGCTTCACCTTAACATTGTGGAACAACATGATTAGGGGCTCATAAGTTGTTCCCCTTTAAAAATAGATGCATGGTCTTTTAAAAGCCTCTAACAAACTGATCCAATTTATATATCTAGCTGCTCAATCATTTTTTACCTTACCTTTTATCTGTCTAGGGAGTTGATGTTTAATGAAATTACTACTATATAGTGTTGCTTGACCTCAATGTAAAGGCCCCTCTTTGTGTTAATTACTATTATTGTTTTCTGCCTTTTGTGGACCCAATACAATTCTTAACATCATTTTACAGCATGTTCTTGCCTACTAGATAGGGCTTACTGCTAAAGCCATCCACATGGGGCAAACAAGCTAACAGGCATACAAACCCATAATGACACTAAGCGCTGACGGGCACCAGTAAGCAACACTCAGAAAAATTACTAAGATGAGGCTTCCCACAAATATGCAGTTCCCTAATATCCCTAATTCCGGGCATTTTTAACGACAGCTATTTTAATTGATTCCTTTTTTATTCAACCATTGACTTACAAAATGAGAACCAGTAATGCTTCAGATTCGCTCCCTTGCCCTGATGTTGATGGCCCCTAGATGTTTGCTAACGCAGTTGTCGTTTTGACATAATTAGAGAAGTTACATTTGCCCTTAATTCAAACTTTGCATTTTTAAAACATTATTACTACTGAATGTTTTTCCACGGTGTCATTACAGATCACTGCTCCACATATCTGTAGTGAAGTGTAATTTATTGCAATAACACAAGCTACAAGACTTTTAGTCATTGACAGCAGATATTCTTGTACAGCTCTGGAACATCTTTGTAAGAGAAATAATATCTATCGGGAGTTGTACTACATGGCCCATCACATTGCATTAGTTGTGTAAAAACCTTCGGCTTTCACAAATGCGAACGTCAATATAGCAAAAAGAAGCGTTGTGGGAATCTGGACTTTTGAAGCTGGGCTTTAACACGCATAGTTTTTTAAAACAGTAAGTGTATCCAGAATTGCAATTTTATTTGTATGTATTTAAAAAGAAGCTTGCGTAATTTGAAGATGAACCAGCATGACACCATTTATTTCACAAACACTACATTGGGTTAACGTAACCCTTTCACTTTATAGTGGCTCCCAACAGTTTGGCATCATGTTTTGGATCTCCGGTTGAATGGGTTTAAACAGTTTGCACAGTTGCACAGCTTCTCCACCACATCCCAGTAACTTTTCTGTAGTACACTTCTTGACACCTGCAGTATGGTAGAGAGTGTCACATCCGCCGTCACCAAATGACGAATTCAAAGAAGTTTTTTAGCACTGAATCACGTAGCAAGGACATAGACAATCCTATCGGTGAGGGGGCTCAGGTGTAGGCAGGTAAAGTTTGGTACTGAGTGTATTAGGCAAAGTACAGAAATTCTATATAAATTAGGTATTTCTGAAATCAGGACGCATGAACTGATAAACTTGTGGGGGATTTTCCTTCACTTTACCTAATTTTGTGTGGATTCAGAGGGGAAAAATATAAAAAATGTGGGTTTTTTTCAATTTTCACTATTTTTTACTAAATTTCTCATCCTAAATTTTCAGCTAATTATCTTAACTACGATATCAAAACAAAGCCCTCTCTCTCCTTCGAAAAACAATATATAGTTTACATGGGTGCACTATTCGCAGGAAACGGGGATAATCGCTGAACCGACATACTGCAAGAATGGCAAATTAGATCCTGGCCCCTGGGACTGACGGGGTTAAACATTATTAACTTTGCTAGTATTCAGTGTAGATTGTTAATGTGTGTATTAGTTGTTTGGATATATCTCTTCAAAATGTGTGCGTCTATAACTCTGCATCGCTGCTCAAACGCCATCTTGGCGCTTAGCGGTTACACTAAAACAAATCTGGGTGATTGCAAGTGCAAGTGGTTTCAGTAGCTCCGTTTTGTCTTTTGCCTCTAAGTGTTTGTAAGTGTAAGAAATACTGAAAGAATTTTTATCTGTCAAGTGTTTTGTTATAAATGGATTGTGTATTTAGCTCCCAAACACATGGCCATCAACCATTTTTAAATAAAGCATATGGTCAGAGAACTTGATAGGCTTACAGTTCTATCTCTTAATCTCTTTTTCACACTCTCAGATTTAGGTTTAAGTGATGCTTTTCTGTGCATCACTTAAACCTAAAAACCTTAAAATGAAACTTTAGTGCCAATTCTTGTGAAACAATGCATAATTCATCCAAAACTACAACAAATGGCCAAAAGCGTGTTTTGACAATCGCTTTCATTTGTTTCATTGAAGACCCTGCTACAAAATTGGCAACGTTTTTTCAAATCCAAATGCACAAGTCTATCGCTTATGGCTAAAGGTATATTCTCCATTGTATTTGAAATCCAGGAGGACACCATGAAACAATACAAGCGAGAGTATTTCCGGGCTCAATTGTTTGCAACTGAGTCACAGCATATCTGAGCAGATCAAAACATGCTCCTGGATAGCCTTTTAAGAAGTATTTGGAAAATTGGGTTCAATTAACCTAAACCAGCAATAAAAGATGAAGAGATCACCTTTGCCTTAATCTGCCGCAGTAAATAAAAATATTAATAAAAATTAAGAAATTAAAATTCTCAGTAGATATTCCTAATTTTACAAATAGTCTCCTTCGAGTGTTTAGCTTAATTAATGGTTCTAGCAGAAATCTTAAAAATCAATTTAGATTCCACATGTTAACAATAAGTAAATAAATAAATGTGATTCTAAAAAAAAAAAGTAAAAAAGGGTGGTTTTGATATTTAATCCTTGTAATCCTGGCACATATTTAATTTAATCTGGCGACAGAGGGGTTAAATGTTCCATGTTATACTGTCCACTGTGAATGTAATGCACCTTGATGCAATCTTCATATCTTTGTAGCCTTTTTTCATTGTTAGTCTAGATTTTGCAAGTGCAAACTTTGGACTAAACTGCTCTTTCATTACTATTAACACCAATTAATATTAAGGTGCTTCATTAAATCTGGCTCCTTGTCTCCAAGAAGCATTTGAGATGTTTGAAGTCTGGAGGAAGCGCACCTATGTATAATAATGCTTTGTTTATGTTTGACTTGCAATCTAAATGTGTTACATCATTTGGCACATTTAACAACACAAATTGAGAAATATGACCAAATATACATACAAAAGAGACAGTTGGGGTTCTTTGTTTTTTTTGGATATGCCATATGTATGGGTGATGATTGCTTCTATTAATATTTTCTAAGGTTAATACAAACCTATAACATTTAGTATTAAAGCATCACTTTTGTCATTAACATCGAGGGGGAGGGTTAGTTTATAAAAGTCCTTCAATTGTTTGGTTATTTTTGTGAAGAGATCATTTATAGATTTATCATGTATGACACATTATAACATAACAAGTGGTTTAAGCTCCTTATTTGATTTAGGGAAAGGACTACCACATTTACACTATGTATTCTAAATGCACTGCCATGAACCTTCTGTTTTGAAATATAGTTACACTAAATTGAAAAGTGATATATGGTTCAGTGCTTACTGTTTTAGATTATACTGTCTTGTGACATTGTTTCATAAATGTTTGCTATGATAAAATACTCGTTTGGGTTGTTATTCAGGGGTTAACAGGATACAATTCCCCCTTTCAATCTCCTTGTGCTAATATCCATCACACTGAAAGTTGTTGATGTGGAAAATTGAGTTTGGTAGATGACCATATGCTAGCAGCCAATGTATTTTTTTTTTTTAAAAATGGATTTCCATTTATTCAGTAAGTGCATACATATAGTTATTATGGGTGATTAAAATGTATTTTATGCACATATAAATGCCATGTCATATCCGCCCCTATACAGTAAGATTCACACAATGATGACTATCCATTCCTAGCTGTGGCAGCTGCTTTTAAGCAAATCTGGAAAGTTTTTTGCGTGCTTCAGATTTGTATTTCTTTACAAGCACTCTATTGTCCATTAGTCATTGCAAAATCTACATTTCACGCTGTCAGTAACTGGAAAGATAAAGGGAATTACAATGTCATCCAAAAAACATTGGTAAATAAATTGGTGGTACTTTCAAAAATAATCATTGGCAGCAACCAAGGGTATTTTTAGCTAGCGACCCTGTTTATGGAAACTATTGCACTTTTCCTTGTCACAATTAGGTGGCTTTGGTGTTGCTGGACTTTCTGCTATCTCATGGACTGGTAATCCTTACCTGTTTTTGACACACCTGTAGCGTATATGGTAACCAAGGACCTTCATAAACCAGTGTTGCATCCAGCCTCCCTTGCTGGAGCATTGTTGTCCTGGGCTCAGATTTTGTCCCGGGGTATATCTTTTCCTTTCTTCTGATTTGGCACCCTATTTGGGTTTATTTTTTGGTTATTGACCTTGGACTGTTTTTAGTGTATCCCTGTCTTGTCCTAGTGCATGGCCTCAGCTTCTAGTCTGCTGCTGTCTGCCAGCCCCAGTCTCCTGCCATCTGCCAGTACTGAGACTCCGTGCTGTCTGTCTATTCCTATCCAACCAACAGCATTCTCCAGCCAGGTATGTCTTAACCTGCATGCCCCATGGGTTTTGAGACTGAAGCTGTCCCTGCACAGAGAAAGTCATTGAAAAATTCCTGGAAAACAACAGAGGCATTACAAAGACTGAAAGGCATAACAGTATGCTCACAGTCTGGGCCGGCCCTGCCATGGAGCAGAGTGGGGCAATTGCCTCAGGTGGCACTTTTGAAGAGGCGGCACTTTGCCGCCCCAATCGCTGAGGAGAGAGAGGCGCCGAGTGGTTTTCGCTTATCGAATTTTCAGTACCCGCTCGGCGCCCCTCTCTTCTGCAAGCCCTCTAGCGCGGTCTCGGTGCCGGCTTGTAATGCTAAGCGCCAGAATATGACGTCATTTCCGACGCTCAGCAGTGAAGCAGCGCACACCGCGGCAGAACAGAGAGATTCTCGCCGCAGGACTGCTGGAAGGTAAGTGAAGTACAAAGGGGGGGTGGTAGGGTAGATAATGAGAAAGTAGGGAGAGGAAGGGTAGATAATCAGAAGGTAGGGAGAGGAAGGGTAGATAATGAGCAGTGGCATCGGCAGGGGGGGGCGGCATTTCAAACTATGGCCCAGGCAGCATTTCAAACTTCCCCCCAGACGGCACTATGTCTTGGGCCGGCCCTGCTCACAGTTACCAGAATTAGCGCTGAATATGGTCTGCCCTTAGTCCTCGCCAAAAGTAATGCAGCTTAGAGGTTCAGTTTAGTTAAGATGCATGAACCCTTAAGCTTGTCCAAAAGTTGAAAGATAAAGGGAATTAAATATATATTCTTGATTGTTATTCAGTTCAAACCCTAGTAGACAATACAAGGTCATAGGGGTCTGCTTTAATCTCAAAGAAAAATCCTCAGAGAAGTGGATCAATGAATGAAACCTCTAATTTGTCCTTAAGATATTAATATGACATATTTTTCTGTCGCCATTCGCTGAGCTGCCTGGAGGCTCTATCGCACATCCCTGCTACATCATCAAGGTAACAGGCCTTGCGGTAGGCAGAGCCTGAACAAGTCTGACTATGCGCGGGGGTGTGTATGACCTTACTGACCCCTGTCTTGTACCTGGAGAATTACCTTGTTTTCACATTCAATTGTTTATTTCTACAATGGCCTTCAGTTTCTCACTACCATCAGTTGGTGTAACACCCCTGTTTTATATAAGTATTGCTTTGATGATTTTTGACCCAACTCTTCCTGACCCAGTTTGCTGCTTCACTCTGTTTCTGAATCTCGCCTGCGTTTTACGTGATTCAGATGTGGTTGCAAGACTTCGCGTTTGACCATTGTCTGACCCTTCCTTTGCCCCAGAGCTGCTCCTGGTGTTGCTCCCAGTATCTGACTGACTTGCCTGCCATATAATTTGGAGTTCCGATTTACTCATGTGTTACACTTACGTTAGACATTCAGAAACAAACAGTAATGAGTAGGTATCTTGGAGGTGTCTTCAAATAGTGTGGCCAAGGGAACCTTGGGGGTTGGAGGAGGACAATGGTTAGTACATTTTGACCCCTCAATAGTAGGATTATGCCATTGTAATCAGGTATAGCCTAACATCACTGTAGATGAAGATGATATTTTTACATATGTAGCACCCTCGCACATACTTCCAAAGGCAACTGTATATTAGACATGCATACCTAGCAGTCAGGGTTTTGAGATCAAAGACAGACCCTGACTTGTGCAAAAAGATCAGTCAATGAAATACCCTGCAGCTCCAGAACATATGAGGACTGTGTTATGGACAGCATGCCCATCAAAAGCGAGATAGATAGGTACAAACATACAAATGTCCTTGGTTCCAGGGGAAGCTTCCATTAACCCTTTCTAGGTGCTGGAATTAAGTGGCTTCTGAGGAAAAATGCAAAGTGTCCCTTAATAAATCAGGCTTTTCCTTTCGCCCAATTTGTTTTTTCTCTTCTGAAACGGTAGTGGGCCCTGCTTGCATAGGTTCCTGTTAAACATCTGAAATAAATCCAGGATAATAGTTCACTATTGTATGAACAGAAGTGAAAAGGTAAGGAGTAATTTGGAACGGAGTCTGAAGGAACGGAGCAGACTGGTCTATATGGTGCTCCAGGCTCTCAATGCGGCCTTACAGACATCTTCAGACCTATCTCCACAACCATGGAGGTGGAATTTAACAAAGCAGGAGTGTAATGTAATTATTTTATATGCTTACTATTTTTATTGCCTACATTGCCATATTTTTGTGTGTGAGTTAACTGTGTTGCATACAACTAGCATACTATTTCCAGCTTCTTATATTCGACATTATAACCCACTGATGAGGGGTACCTTACAAGTGCATATATCTTGTCCCATATTTTCAGGACACTGACAATGTCCATCCTCGGATTACCACTCTCAGAATGTGATTTTATAGTTTTGATTTAAAATATTCATAAAACATCAAGGTCATGATGACAAGGATTATATATTTACCTCACTGCCTAGGGCCCCCCAAAGTGTTAGAAGGTTCAGTAGAATAACACCAGTGCCCCATGACATTTCTTATGGTAGACATGGGTTACCATAGGGCATTTACTCAAATGTAAATCACTAGGCCTGGTTCAGCCTATCCCTACAAATAACTAAAGGGTATATTTCTTTTATATCTCTGTAAGTGTTGAATTAGTATAAAGTGCCTTATTGTCAGTTCAGTTCATGAAATTCCCATAGCATCCAAATGTTTCTCCCGCTGGCAGAGAAAGTAATGTTAATGCAGGTTCGTTCTCCCTTTATGTGCATTGTTTGTGAAACCAAATAATAAGTAGAACCCAGCATTATGTGGTAAATAAGTAATACTTGGTTGCAAACATTAATATATATTGACTGATAATGAGATTCTACAACAACACAAGAATATATTGCATAAAAAGAAAAAAAATGCTAAAAAAAGTTGTCCAAATACTGAATTCACTTGAAGCCAAAGCATGTTGGTTCTGTATCATGCATTATGAGGCTTGTTTTTGATATAATTTGAAGTCCACCTGTCTTTAACCGGCAGGGATTTCTTTTCTGTCTTTTACAAGAGCTTGTTGCTGCCAATTACCAGTCGCTGAAACAGTTGGAGATCGACTTTTTTTTCTTACTGATTGTAACAAATACAAACTCATTAAAATTTTTATCTTCGGTATTTTGACAGGCTTTTCTTTTTCAACATTGTCACAGCAGAGAGCGTCTTATGAATCAAGTGATCTTTTTGTGCTCATTGCCACTTTATAAATCTGAAAACAGATTTTAATGAGACACTGTAACTTCAGATCACAGCATTCAAGAAAACTATTTTCAGGATTTCTGTCCCCTTCCATTAACAGAGAAATTAAAACATTTATTTTAATGAACAGAGGGAAGCAGAATAGAATAATAACGTAAAACAGTATTCTGCCAATGTTTAGAAGAATTTGAAGCTTACCAAAGTGAAATATTTGACCGTTGTTATTTACAAAAGAAAATGCTTGTTGAGTCTAGCTACAGATGAGTAGCTTAAATGCCTCATCTGAAGTATGTCCTAATGTATTAATCATATTTGGAAAGCAAGGATATAAAAAATATCTGATCATTTTGGAATAAAGAAAATATCAAGCAGTAGATGAATAGATTATTCATCCATTCAATACATGAGGTCAAAGCCTGGAAGATTTAAAAACAAAGTTTTTGGATTATGCACAATTCTTAATATATCTAGTAGGTTACACTGCATAAAAGATGAACAAAGTAAATTCTAATAGCTGTTATACAATTATTTATTTTCAAAAACTAACTACTTTACCAAATGTTTAAATAAATGTAACTATTTTTAATCTGTCCTCCCTACCTGCTCTCACTTCAGCCCAGAAACCATTTCTTCACTAAGCCTTCACGATGAGTATCTCCGCCTGCCCAACTTCATACCTTACACTAAAGTGATCCTCATCCTGCTGCCTACCTGCTCCCACTTCACACAAGGGTCCTCCTGCTTACCTGCTGCCACTTCACATGCACACCAAGACTTTCTAGCAAGTCTAGGTGTCTCGGCAGCTGGGAATGCTGAGCAGGACAGAGTCCAACAAGTTTTTTAGATGTACACAGGCGTACGTCCAGGACAAAGTGACGTCACTAATTTTGCATTTTGGCTCCAAATTTGGTGCCTTTTCTGCTCATGCTTTACAATTAGGCAAGAGTGAGCCTAGGGATAGTGACATCTGGCTACAGTTTTATTTTGTAAGCCTCCATAATACTTTATTATTACCTTTTATTTACTAACCACCAACAAGTTAAGCAGCGCTGTACAATTTACAATTTGTGGCAGTTAACACATACATAACAAATATACATTATTACATAAGACACATCAGGAGTTGACAACCTTATCCGTGACCTTGCCATCTAGCCTTATGGTTTATACAGGCAAATTCCAGGCAGGAATGTTGGGCTGTGAGGGCCCCACTCACGAGGTTACAATCTAAGGGAGTAAGTATGGGTAATTGAAAGAAAAGTAGTAAGAGGGTGAAAGAGAGAGTAGCAGCTTTCTTGTAGCAGTAATTAGACCTAAGGGGTTTCAGGATGCAAAAGAGGATGTATAAATAAAATGAACAGAGGGGTGGGAGAGGAATCAGTGCTTTGTTTCAGATGGTCATCTGTAGAGGACTGGGAATATTTCAGGAAAGCTACAAGAGGGGAAGGAGAGAGATGTACAAGAGGAGATAGTTTTCGATTAGAAAAAGGGTGGGTTATGGCTGTAGGAGGCCAGAGGGGGAGGGAATGAAGATAAAGAAATGTACTTTCCCAAGGTTAACAACATTTGGCTAAAAAAGAATCACTTTCTTCAAAACACATACCTGGTACATATATGGGAAAACATGCATAAAAATACAAAATATAAATAAGTTAACTTGCTTGCAGATCTTGCAAAGTCCATATGTGATTGAATAACTTTATGATTCTTGCAAGGGTCACTCCGGCTGCTTGTTTTCAGATGGTGGCCTGCAGGAGGCTTGGGATGTTTTTGATTAATGCAAGGGCCTTTCTGAGTGCTTGGTTTCAGGTAGTGGTCTGCAAGGGCTTGGGATGTTTTAGGAAAGGTACAAGAGGGGAGAAAAAACACTTTACATACATACATACACATATGTACATACACCATATGCTAACACCTACACACGCATGCTGACACCAAACACACACACCATACAATAACATACACACACTCACTGTTATGATATACACTAACACATACACTCTAACATCATACAGTAAAATGCACACACACACACACACGCTAACAGCCTACAGTCACATATGCCAACACCATCCAATCACATTTACATATATACAGTATCTCACAAAAGTGAGTACACCCCTCACATTTTTGTAAATATTTTATTATATATTTCCATGTGACAACACTGAAGAACTAAATGCAGAATCATTTTGATTTTAGAATCAGACAAGTTTGAATGGCTACTATAAGAACCATTTGGTTGCCACCATTAGCAAGTCACTGCAATAAAATCTTTATGATGGATTATCGAAGGCTAATTTTTAAAGAGACTACCAGTGAACTGAAAATGGAAATACATGCCTTAGTAGGACTTTAACAAATGGATTTCTCACTGAAATCCACAGCTTCAACACGGAATTGGCCAAGTGGTGATCTATACAACCAATATGAATATATTTCAAAATCTGTTCCACATATACACCAACTTTCTTCAAATACATGGTCTGTTCGTTATTATTCCTTTATGCTCGCTTCTTTCCAATTACATCCTGCATTACCATTTTCCCTCTTCTATTTGTAAATAACACTTATTCACTGTTTATCTCAATTTAATTTGAAATGTCCTTTTTTACATCTCAGAAAATTATTTGGATAATATGAAAATACAATGCATTAGGATTGTTGTAACCAAACATGCAAAATAATATGTAAACAACATCACAAAATTACTTGACATAATGGTGTAAACTTCCAAGTTGTTAACCCAAGTCTTGTATTTAAAGATCAAGAGATCAATAATGCCATTAAACCCATTTGTCTACCTTTTCTCTTTGTCAGCTGTGAATTAAAAAAAATGATTTAATAGTCAATACATGGATAGCCATGTATTCATTATGCTCTAGAAACACCAGGTCTGGGAACCTAGGTTCATTACAAAATTTTTAATATAGACATTATTAGAGCCATTCCTTTTCAATTAAAAATAAATTAAAAAAGCAATAAAAATGCCAATATTAATCCTTCACCCACACAGAGTGTTAAAACAAAGCTAACTGTTTGGGGAAACCACAAGTAATTAAACTTTGATCGGTCTAAGATAGTAATTGTTAGTGTATAAATTAAATATTATGCTTTGAGAGACCCAGCTGATTCAATTTGTAACTAATAATGTCAACATTCACACTCTTGCCCTTGTTGTTTAAACAACACTTGGGTAACTTCAGTATAAAATAACAATTTTGGGAATTAAAAGATCAACAGATCAGCTTCTTTTGTAATGTTATATGTGTTTACTTTTCAACATTACTTTGTTAAACTATTTAAACTGCATTATACCGCACCATTCAACATTTTACAAGATATTTACAATTTTCATTTTCAAGTATGCCCTGACAAAATGACAGCAATTAAGGTACAGTGTTTCATAGAAAAGACAATTAATAATATTAATGTGAAGCACTGTAGACAAAGATGGCTCAACCTATCTTCTTCTAGTATGGAACCATGAGTAAGTTGCTGCAAGTAGACAGAAAGTTGTAGGATATACAGAATAATATGCATGAGAATACAGGCACTTATATCTAAAATTATATGTAGAATGCAGCAAAATTGTGTAAGAACCCTTAAATAATAATATAAACAATATAACAATATATACATACAGTATAAGTAGTTAAAATGAGATGGAGTCTACATGTGGCACTTATCTTTGAATCTATTAGTTTACACGTAGAACTGGGAATCCAAAAAAAAAAAAGAAAATAGCTCATGGTGTATATTATTATTATTATATACCCATAAAGAAACCCCACCCTAGGAAATATTTTTAAACACCGCAACAGGATTTATGTGGATGTGGAGTCTATCGGCCATGTAGGGAAACAAGTTTAAAAAAACTGCACATGTATTTAATTTGAAGGAAAAAAAGAACAATATCAAATAAATGAGTTAATTACATGTTACACACAGAATGTTAGCTACATGATACAATAGAGCTACATAGGAACTCAAGACCACTACATATCATAGAGGAGGAACACATAAGGAACATAAAACATGCATATGAAGAACACAGTGTACACTTTTGCTACTCTGCCCCCCCAGATATGCCTTATACACCCCTATATGCCACCCTGCCGCCCCAGATATGCCTTATACCCCTCTATATGTCACTCTGCCTCCATGATATGCTTTTTAACACCCATTATGCCACTCTGCACCCCCAGAAATACCTTTTAACCTCCTATATGCCACCCTGCCCCACAGATATGCCTTCTACCTGCTTATATGCCACTCGGACTCCATGATATACCTTTTAACACCCCCATTATGCCACTCAACCCCCCCAGAAATGCCTTTTTACCCCCTATATGCCACCCTGCTTACAAGAATGCCTTATATCCAACCCCTGTATGCCACTCTGCCCCCCACCCCAACCTACCAATGCTTCCCCAGACTCGTTCCTCGTACTTCAGACTCCCTGGTGTCTAGTGGGGGCAGCCGGTGGTTGATCCAGAATGAGGGGGAGACAAGGCAGAAATAGCTAAAATGCTTCATCCCTTTCTGTCCATTTCGCATGTGCATAAAGACAGGTGTCTTCAGAGGGTGAATTTGTTCAGCTTGTGTATAGATTAACTTGTTTCCTACTATGGTTAGCTCACCAACCTGTACGAGACTTTGGTGGAAACAAAAAACATGTTGCATATTTTTTTTTACCATCAACTTTGTAAGATGTTGATGTGAAAATAGATCCATACAACATGCTTATCTAGTTTTTGTGTTTTTCTTTTAATATATAGTTTTCTTGTGTTAAGTTTAAATATAGAACCACCATACTGCCTCAAAAGAGACATGGGCACAGAAAATCCATAACATCTTAAAGTTTAAACACATAACATATCTATGGTGATATCCAAGAAATGTTGTTGAATGAAAATTAAGATTTACCGGTAGTTTATGTATTTTTGCATTTTCTGTTTCATAAATCAACTACAATACCGTTATTTTTTTCACATTTTTGTTAACTTTTTTTTATAAATTATAACATAGCTATAACTCACTATGCAAGTCCCAGTGAGCTTCTGCAATAGGAAGGGTCTGTTTGGCTCCTCACACATTGATTTATGCATTGTGCAGGGCTACCGCAGCCCTTCTTGTTGTATGAATATGGGAGTTTTGACCATTCATAATGCATGATGAAGTGGGGAAGTGGAAACTCCAACTCTCATGCCTCTCATCCCTAGTGAATAGACACAAATGTATTTTACTGCTATCACTTGAGGGAAGGAAGCCCCAGTGCATTCTGCACCATGCCAATAGTGTAAATAAATTCCCTGTGGCCAATGACAGTTTTGCATTTTCTTGATATAAAAACAATTAGTTTTACAATAAATGTAATCATTACTATACACATTTGAAAAGGTAAAATTAAAGTTAAAAAAAAAGCTTGGATTTAGAAAAATTGTAATAATCACAAGATAAATACTTTTTAATTAAGACTGAATGAATTTTTATCCTCTGCAACACAGTCTAATGAAAACAAAGTGCTTCGATGTAACTATATAACCTTCCCTCATGAAAATTTAAGACACAGAAAGCATGCCTGAACAACTTCGACTTTAGTGTTAATTTTAAAGATTGTTATATACCTAATTTAAAACTTTTATATAACATGACCTTTCCATTTTCTCAATCATTACTGCAAATTTGATACCTACATAACACAGTTTAATTCACAATGAGATAGAGCTGATTATTCTTTATTGTCTACAAGTGTTTGGAAAGAAATTCTAAACATGTTCCCTAATAAATTAAAACATTAACCTATAAATGTGCATTTATTTTCATTATGAGTCCATTATCTGGGGACTAAAAGAATGTGGTGGCCTTAAAAATTTCTCAATGGTAAAGTGGTACAGATACACAGTTACATCAATCTGATAACTAATTAGGGAATCTGTTACAGCTTGAGGCACACAGAGGCTTTTTTATTATTATTATTATTTTATGAGCCTCATCCATTTCTTTCATCTCTGTTTATTACAATTTACAAAATGCTGCAGAATTCTTTAATAAAGAACATTCTCTCACATGCAATTCTAGTTCACCCAACTCACTGCAAAAAAAAAAGTGGCTGTAAAAGCACTTGTGTGTAATGTATATATATATATATAATATGTATATATATATATGTATATATATATATATATATATATATATATGTAATGACCACTGACAGGTGAAGTGAATAGCACTGATAATCTTGTTATCATGGCACCCACTTGTTATCAGTGATAATTAGGCAGCAAGTGAACATTTTGTCCTCAAAATCTGTTTGAAGCAGGAAAAATGGGCAAGCGTTCGGATCTGAGTGACTTTGACAAGGGCCAAATAGTAATGTCTAAACGACTGCGTAAGAGCATCTCCAAAACTGTAGCTCCTGTGGGGCCTGCAGTGGTCGGTACCTATATAAAGTGGTCCAAGTAAGCAAAAAAGCAACTGGGGACAGAGTCATGGGCAGCCAAGTCTCATTGATGTATGAGGGGGGGGGCATGTATCCATAGATGCCCCACCTTGCAATTTACAGGCTTAAACCATCTGCTACTACTAACGTCTTGGTGACTCACCTTCAGAAGTCCAATGGAGTCCATGCCTCGATGGGTCAGGGCTGTTTTGGGAGCAAAAGGGGGGGGGGCTACACAATATTAGGCAGGTGGTCATAATGTTATGGCTGATCAGTGCATATATGTTAGAATTGGAAATTTACCAAATTTTGGCGAATCAGACAAAAATTAAGCAAAAAGCACTGAAATTTAATGGGTTTACAGAGAATAGTCCGAAAAAGAAAACATATTCAGTGAGCGGCAGTTGTATAGACGAACATGCCTTGTTGATGCCAGAGGTCAGAGGAGATGGGGCAGACTGGTTCGAAATGACAGAAAGGCAACAGTAACTCAAATAACCATTCGTAACAACCACATTGGGTGCCACTCCTGTCAGCTAAGAACAGGAAAGTGAAGCTACAATTTACACAGGCTCACCAAAGCTGGACAATAGAAGACTGTGAGAACATTGCTTGGATTCCAGCTGTGATATTCAGATGGCAGGTTCAGACTTTGGAGTAAATAACATGAAAGCATGGATCCATCTTGCCTTGTATCAACAGCTCAGGCTGGTGGTGGTGTAATGGTGTGGGGGACATTTTCATGGCACACTATGGGCTCCTTAGTACCATTTGGGCAACATTTAAATACAACAGCCTACCTGAGTATTATTGCTGACCATGTTCACCTTCTGATGGCTACTTCCAGCAGGATAATGCACCATGTCACAAAGCTCACATCATCTCAAACTGGTTTCTTAAACATGACAATGAGTTCACTGCACTCCAATGGACTCCACAGTCACCAGATCTCAATCCAATAGATCACCTTTGGTATGTGGTGGAACGGGAGATTTGCATCAAGTCCACATGGACCAAAGATTTCATAGAAAGTATGACATGAAGAATGAAGGCAGTTCTGAAGCAATTAGGGGTCCAACCCAGTACTAACCAGTGAGTGTAAATCCCCTCTCCATCAGTTCCAAGTTGTCTTGTCCAGTAGCGCGCTTGTCATCAGATTATCTTGGTTCCTCAACTACCTTGTTAATACAGTATGAGTCTCTTATTTTGTGCTCTCAAATTATTGAGGTAGGCATTATGCATTAAGGAGTGTCAGGCTCCAGTCCTGGTCTCCCACATTAGATACAATGCTCTTAACCACTACTTATGTTATGTTTAACTTTAGTTGAAAAATCATTTAACTGTTTTTGAATTTTCCTATGTCAGCTAATGTTCTGTGTAAGTGACAACCAATATACTGTTATACTTAGGTGACGACCTTAGAAACAGCTTACACTTTCACTAGAGAAACCTATATTTGTTAGAATAAGCTGTCCATAGGTGCCTAGTCTAGAGGACACCATGTATCATACAACATGATTAAGTGGTTAAAAACACATTTTTCCACCTATATTTTTCCTGTAAGTTCAAAACTTATTATGTACTATTATGTACTAAAGATACAAGTCTTACAGCATAATGTGTTTAAGTAACATCTATAAAATATATGAAATTCCAAATTACATTTAATAGTTTTATTACACTGCTATAATTACAATTAAAGTGTTTCTATGTAGAATCATTTAAATATCAGTGTTCATGATATTTTTTTGTATTTTGTATTTTGTATTACTATGAGTGTAGCATAAGCTGTATGTGTACTTATCTAACATATCTAATATGCCTTATTAGTAGATGTATGCTAGTTGGGGTGTTCAACATACATTAAATAAGATGTTTCAGGGTCTATACTATAAGGAATACTTAAGGGAAAATAATCAGGGTGCAAAAGAAATGTAACATTTTTGAGCCTTGTATCTTTCCTCTTCTTATTCAATCAATAACACTGCATGCATTTAAATCATAAAAGGCAATCTGATTTCTAGAGAAGCAAGGCATAATCTGGAAAGCTGGTGTGTCATTTATTTAGATATTTCAGTAATAAGTTTGGTGATTCCACATAACGAGCTTCATTTTATCATGCAACATCTAATTTCAACCATTTTATTCCACATTATTGTCAAATAACATGCTCCATTAAATTGTGAACCCTGCTGTCTTTAAAATATTTAGGTTATTCAGATGAACTGCATGATTTTTTTAAGGAATGAGCAGATATGAGAAAATTACTTCCATCTTTGAAAACAAATGTAAAATATCTTTTTTTAAATGTTCAATTTGACGCACTCCCCGTGGTCCATTCTTTTATGTTTTCTGCAAGTATCTTCTGACACAAGTATATCCATCTTTAAATCTTTAACCCCTTAAGGAAAATTGGCGGTCCCTAAACCCATTGAAAACAATGCATTTTGATCCCGTGCATGTACAGGCTTTGTCATTAAGGGGTTAATAAAACTTTTTCTGGAGGTTATGAAATAAAGTTATTTATTGTTGAGAACAATGATAAAAATGGGAGAAATGTAAAACATTCAAATGGCAAACAAATGTAACTCACCATATTGTTTGGTGATTAAGTGTAGACAGTAGGGTATATTCATTCATTCAATTGCCAGCACATGCAAGTTGATAAAATGCAAGTTCAGAAGCAAACTCATATGTTGGACAGAAGCACAACTCACAAATTCACTAAAGCCAATCCAGTATTTGTACTCACAAATTACTCACGACTCACAGATGCTGAAATCAAGTTGATACAATTTATAAAAACAAGCAAATGACAGATTTGTTAGCCAATAAGTTGCAAATGTGAGTTTGAACTAAGTTTCAGTTTGCAAATTTCATATTGCATCCCCTCGGGTTTCTTACTCACAAACTTTTACAAATAATTTTAAAAAATGAAACCTGCAAGTGGATCCAGAGTTCTCTAGAGGGTATGGAGACCATCTAGCAAACTTTTTCAAACTTCATTGTTTTATTTTTTTTTTTTTTTTTTTTTTTTTTTTTTTTTACAGAACAGCCGCCTATCTTGCGGTTAGCGAAAATCACTCGCAGTGGCGGCTGTGACCACTCTCCGGAGCAGTCACAGCCCGTCCTGGGGTAAGTGTTTGGTGTCGCTGAATGCCTCCTGATCGAGGCATTTCAGCAACACCATTGAAGTTTAGGAGGTGATCGTTGATCGCCTTTTAACACTTTTAAAACAGGTGTCCGCCGCCATACAATGCATGGCGGACGTTGACGCTCCGGGGAGGGGCCAGACACGGCCCCTAGTGCCGATCTCGGTATTGCTGAATGCCTCGAGGTCAAGGCATTACAGCAACACCTGTTTAAAGTCACGACGGTCCTGGCACGTCAATTGTTGTTAACCCTTCGGGTGACGTGCCCGGACCATCAGTTGTCAGAAAGCGAACGTAGATAGCTTTCTGCACCCATTTAAAGTTATGACGGTCCTGGCATGTCAACTGTCGTTAACCCTTCGTTTTCGGGTGACGTGCCCGGACCGTCAGTTGTCATTAAGAGAGACATTGTCATGTGAGAGACATAATAACAACAAAATCCAGAGTGACAAATTTAAAATAAGTTATACATTGATTTGCATGTTACTCTGTGAACTAAGTTTTTGACCCCTTTGCAAAACATGACTTAGTACTTGGTTGGAAAACCCTTGTTAGCAATCACAGAGGTCAGATGTTGAAGTTGGCAACCAGGTTTGCACATATATCAGGGGGGATTTTGTCCCACTTCTCTTTGCAGATCCTCTCCACGTCATTAAGGTTTCGAGGCTGACGTTTGGCAACGCTTCAGCTCCCTCCACAGATTTTCTATGGGATTAAGGTCTGGAGACTGGCTAGGCCACTCCAGGACCTTAATGTGCTTCTTGAGCCACTTCTTTGTTGCCTTGGCCGTGTGTTTTGGGTCATTGTCCTTGCAGGCGCTGCAGGATTTCAGTCCTTCATGTCATAGTGCGTTACCACTTGTTTTCTTAGTGACTATGGTCCCAGCTGCCTTGAGATCATTTACAAGATCAACCCATGTAGTTCTGGGCTGATTACTCACCGTTCTCATGATTATTGAAACTCCATGAAGTGAGATCTTGCATGGAGCCCCAGACAGAGGTAGATTGACAGTTATTTTGTGCTACTTCCATTCACGAATAATCGCACCAACTGTTGTTACCTTCTCACCAAGCTGCTCAATCACATAAGTGGAGAGAGGGTGGGAGAAACAACACCAGGTAATGTTAAACAAAATGGCTCCTTACCCCTGTGACCACCACCTTTAAATATCCTCCAACCAAAACTCCTCCCCTAAACTCCACAATTCCCGCTTTAGCCTAGCCCTGCACAGCCCACTCTAGTCCATTCTGGCCCCCGTGGGCTTCAATATACTGGCCAGTCCAGTTCTGGTAGTAGACGTACCAAGAGAGAAACATCAGCCCATCTTTCTGCATTATTTTATTTTATAATGTATCAAAATTATTTGATTATATATATATATAATTGGTATATTATAGAAAAAAAAAATTTTTATAGAGCAAAATATTTTAATAAAAATGCCCATTTAACAGCACTTAAACTTAACTAGCACTTTAATGACAATCAAGATAAAAGAAGTTTTTCTTTACCAAAAAAGATAAAACAGGTCTAAATGATATCTTCCCTTCTAGAATACAATATTTTATCTAGTGATCTGAGAAAAAAAGATCTTATTTTTATCCAGAACAATCTAAAGGTCATACAGCTGAAGCCTTAAAAAACAGACCACAAGGAATTCAGAGATTTGTGTGATAAAGCCATTCATTATATAAAAAATAACCTTGGCAGACAAGAGATTGCAGAGCTTAAAGTCTGATAGAGAATAATAATATTGTTATATGACTATAATAAATGGGAAGAATAGTTTTACAGAACCACATTGACAGTTTAACTTTCTTAGTTTTCTTATATCTTTTAATAATTGAGTATCATTGAAGCAATGCTACAAAATTCAAATAACATTAATATAATATATAGAGTGTATCAGACTAAATAGGACCAGTTGTAAATTAAATGTTGGGGGGGTTGGTTTTTTTTTAAAAGATATTTAACTCATTTAGTGGCAACAATGTATCTCAATAACATTTTATAGTGCTGCGGAGCTGAAGATCCACTGCTGAGTCAACTGGCACCTTTGTCCTATATTCCCAGATGGAGGACTTACATGTTTATATATGAAAGTAAAGATGGATGGCTCTAAATTCTAATTACCGTAAATACTGAGGATCCATTTTGGGAACAAAGAATCATTGTTTGATAGCGTCCCAATGTGTAAACAAACTTCAATCCTCACTTTTAAGAAGGGAGTGGTTCATGGGGTGTCTGCATGCTGGCAGCTGATTATAATGTCACATCTGTCAACCCACCAATAAATAATTATGAAAGAAATAATGATAAATCCATATATAGATCAAATAGACACATGGAAACAGCACTGCAGTTATTGATCAACTGAATAAGACATAAAAACCCTGTATTTGCAGGTATACATAAATAATCTATGGAAATATAACATAGCAGATATGGATTAACAGAATAACACACAAACCCAGCTTTGCGGGTATAGATCACATAAAAACTCTGCATTAAAGGTATAGATAAAACCCCCTAAATTACAGGCAGAGATCACAGGTTGCACATCCCAAAGACACCCCTGGCATCCACACTGCCCACACAGAACTTGACCAGCACCCACATAACACACATAGGACTTGCTTTCTTTGTCCCCATACAGCCCAGCATGAGTCAACTTTGTCCCCAAACAGGCCGGCCTGTGCCATCTTTGTCCCATAAACACCCTGCCTGTGCCATCATGGTCCCCAAACACCCTGCTTGTGCCATCTCTGCCTTCCATAAATCAATTATACATCTATGATACACAAACTTTTACAGTCACTCACTAATTCGCACAATTCATTCACATGAATGAGTGAGAATGAGAGCATAAGAGACTGTGAGTGAGGGAGAGCATGATTAAGAGTGAGAGCATGTGAAGAGCGTAAGGAGAAAACATGAGTGTAAATAAAAGTGAATGAGAGTATGGAAGCATGAGAGAATGAGAAAGTAAGAGAGCTAGAGAGTGTAATAGAACCTGAGTGAGAGTGTGAGTCATTGTTAGCATGAGTTAAGCTGTATAGCCATCAATGTCTGGATCACTATATAGCAATGGAATTTATGCTGTATAACATATGTCAGGCTCATTATATGCTTATGCGGTATCATATCTATGTCTGGCTAACTGTATACTGATAATGACTCTGCTATAACATCTGCACATGCATAATGGGGATTATAGCACACAACCTCTAGAGTGCCAAATGTTACTTTACTATAACATCCCCAGCTGGTCAAGAAATCAGCTGTAATACTGTCATAAAACTTTTGTTCCCATATTTTAACCACTTTTTTATACTAAATTATAAGATTATATAGATTATAAGCAAGAATAGTTTCAGAAAGAAAGCTATAGTTATTATATATAATCGGTAATATATGGTTTGTGTGGGGCGTGGGTACAATAAATGAGTAGGAAAATTGAGTTAAAGACAGAAAAATTCTGAAAAACTTTGCATCCTCTAGAGTAAAATAAAGTATGTTAATACTAAGCAATCTTAAAATATCTTTGGCATTATGATTAATCATACCTGATCAAAGTAGCTGCAAAAAGGATGCCTTTCATTCTCAAGTAAAATAACAGATTTGTCAAGTCTTGAGCTGATAACACATGAACTAGACTTAGACGCCGGCCAACTCTTCTATTGGATCTTCGTGGGGGGAAAAATCTTCGTATTCCACGAATATTCGCCTGTCCGTACGAGCAACTCTATTGGTCACCGGCAAGAGCCACCAAGTAGAGGACTGCATTGGGAGGCGGGGTCCCGCGGGTCCCGTGGGACCCGCCAAAGAACCTGCGGGTGCGGGCGGTTTTTCAGCTATTGCGGGCGGGAGCGGGTGGTCAGCCAGCATACCTGCGGGTCCCGGGAATCCCGCGCAGTCCCGCAAGGCTGCCTTCTCGCTGCTCCCTCACAGCGTCACTTCTCTTGTTCTGCCCAAGAACACAGCGGAGTCACGTGATTTAACATCTCATCCAATGACTCTGCTCCGTTCCTGCGGGAAAAGAAAAGAGACCTTCTGTGAGAGCAACCTGAAGGCAGCCTTGAGTGCGCGGGAAATCTGCAATTCTGATAAGGCAGTGAAAGAGTTTGTATTAACCAGTATGTATGATTTAGGGAATAGATCAATGGATGTTTGTGAATGACTTCTGCTGGGGCTTCTATGATGGGGGAGAGTGGCACACCAGGGGGCATAGTGGCATATTGGGGGGCACAGTGGGTTATCTGGAGATATATGCATAACTGGGGGCACAGTGTCATATCAATGGTTGGAGTGGCATATCATGGGCACAGTGGCATATAAGTGTCTATAAGGCATAACTGGGGGCACAGTGGCATATCAGGGGTTGGAGTGGCATATCAGGAGGTATGTGGCATATCATGGGCACAGTGGCATATAAGGCACACCAGGGGGCTATAGGGCACTCCAGGGAGCACAGTGGCATATGTGGAGATATAAGGCATAACTGGGGGCACAGTGACATATTAGGGGTTGGAGTGGCATATCATGGGCACAGTGGCATATAAGTGTCTATAAGGCATAACTGGGGGCACAGTGGCATATCAGGGGTTGGAGTGG
>VKOC01046856.1:0-95637 GCA_009364415.1 Spea multiplicata | reverse complement strand
GTATAAGATAGAATCTTATGTGATGGGATTGGTAGTACATCAGTGCACAAAAAAAGTCATCATACATGGGACACCTGAAGTCACAATTTAGTGCGAATAATCCTTTTTAATAAGATATGCAGATTGAAATAGATTAAATCACATAATACCTTTACTTTTCCTAGAAAGTTTTGTCCTCTGAAGTGACTACAAATTCAGAAGGCCATATTATCCCCGGATAAGTAGAAATTAAATAGTTCAATTTATTCATACAGTAAGTAAAGTGCCAGGAAACAGAAGATCAAACACACACCAAGACAGGCTCTGCCACACTGACACCCAAACAAACACATCAGGATAGACTCTGCCACACTGACACCCAAACACACACCCCAGGACAAACTCTGCCACATCGGCAGCCAGACGCACCCACCAGTACAGGCTCTGCCACAGTGACACCCGCATCCGGACAGGCTAAGCTAACAATTTATATATTTCTAATTTTCCACACTGCTTATGTTTTTTGTGTTTTTTCCCCCTTGTGTATTGCCCTCGGCCAGCCCTATGTGTATTTATACCCCCAGACTGCCCCTCCCTTTGGTATTGATTTATGTGATGGGCCCAGCTGCCCCTTGTGTATTGATGCCGCCAACCCCATGTGTATTTGTGCACTCCAGCGAACCCCCCATTGTGTTTTTATGCCCCCAGCCAGCCCCACATTGTATTGATTTATGTGATGTCCCAGCCAGCACCCCCTTATGAATTAATGCCCCTAATTTTTTTACATTGCTGAGCACCTCGTGATTCTTTGCTTTTTTGCACGGAATGATTAATTAAAAAAAAGAGGTACATTTTATTTCTGGATCTCAAAATGTTAATGCATGCAGTGTTTCTGTCTTTGATATAATAACTAAACTATTGCTTGCAACTGAAATACGGACAGCTCAGTACAGTAAATGCACATATGGAGCACAAATCCTTCATCCATATGGAAAGCATTCTACATAGGTTTCTATCTGACTCCTTTCAGTCTAGAAGAAAATCCGCGAACTAATAGGTTATTCACAGGCCGTTTATTCACATTCAGTTTAAACATTAGGTTTGCTTTGGACAAACAGCATTAACTAAGATAAAGGATTCATCCCATCAAGCCACAAGTAAATCTTCTAGGGCAGTTTTCTACGTACAGGCTCCAGTTTGGGAAAAGCAGAGACTGTGGTTGTTATAGGTTATTTCTGCATCGTTCATTTATATAGATTAAACAACACAGATCAAGTAATAATCCCATGGGAAGAATAAATCTTCCACTGATTGGTTAGATCTATGACTTCTAAATATACTTCTGTGTTCTCTTCTATTTTTAGAGACTCCTGGCTGGAGCAGGATATATTGCTTTTGATAAAGAAGGAAACTTTATGAGTTAAAGCAGCAGTAGGGGATTAAATGTATCAACACTCTAACAGTATATGGTAAAACTTGTGGTCTATTATGAAGCATGAAGGAGACTTTGCATGTTTGGGTATGTACCTAAAAAAACATTCTAAACTTTATAAATTGCTTGTTAAGAAGCGATCTTATATGAAGGCACAACATCAGTGACTTAAGCTGGTTTTACAGTTTGATTTCGTGTTTCTTGGTGTGCGGAGTTAAGATTTGGATGGGAAATGTCTACAAAAAAAAAATTAGGTGGAATGTGTCATATATAAACCTTGACTTTTCAGGATTATTTATTCTGATGGAAACTTGAACTTGGATTCAGTATAATATAAAAATGTACCTTTTACAGAAACAATTACATTTGAGGGGATACTTAGGAACAATGCCGGATGCAGATAGAAGTTCATTAGATGTTTTCTGTAGAGCAAATAAAACCCAAAACATTTAGTGCACCCTAGTAAAGGGAAGAATATAGATGTATGTGTCTGGAGAGGATCAAGAAGAAAGTTTGCATTTTTAACAACAGAAAACACTTTTAGGTACATATGACACTAGGCCTAGGGTATTTTAAAAGTTGTTCATGGTTGTCATAATTTTGTGATGGGCTTTTGGAGGTTCTTGGCTCTGTTTCTTTCAGTTAGGGACAGTGAGCAGTTGCTGGAGCTTATAATAATGGTGCATATTTACTAAATAGTATTTACTAATACTAAACATACTCGGTATTAAACCTGCATGTTATTAGTTAAGCTGAACTTGTTCCCTACTTGGTGAATAGGCGTCTCAGGATATGTGAAATGAGCTTCTGCATCACAATGGAATAACATTATAAAGATTTGGAGGGTACTCTTAAAGTTTTTTTAACTGACTTGGTGTGTTGACTGAACTTGGCATGGTTTTAAAGAAAATGGTCTAGCACCAGATTTGAAAAGAGACACAACTGCAGTTCTCAAGTTATATAATGTATATGTTGCGCACCCCAATATACAGGTGTGTAGGAATGGCTGCTCTAACTGAGAGACTATAGTCCAATGCAAAACAAAAACAAGATGCTTCCCGAACAAGTGAAAAACAGGCTAGACCGTAAGTATAGTTAAAAACCCATAGTATTTATTCAATTTCTTCTAAAACACAGAAGTACAGTACAACACAGATGACGGTAAGTAGAGGGAGAATATATGATGTGTTTCGTCCTATACAGAACTTAGCCATACACTACTAAGCCTGGACTGGCCATCTCGCACAAACTTAGTGATACTGCTGTTCTGGTGGTGGATTGGGTCCAGCAGTGTGTCCCGCAACTGCAAATAAGTAATTAGGTGGCCCCTGGTGTTAAAGTACCAGGTCTCCTAATCACCCATAGTTCAGCCCTGTCCATACTAAATAGATTGGAATGTTAAGTAGCAACCTTTAAAAGCAATGACATTTGGTAGAAGGTGCCACCAACTACTACACTTGTTGCTGTATACCCCTCATTCCCGAGCACACCGATGGCAAACGTATGCACGCACACCACAATGGGCACACCAAGGCCTCTGTTGTTGCCAGACTGGACTGCCCGTTGGTTGAGGAGATCATGGATTTATACAGACCTCTCTTTCACTGCTCCCTTGTAATGCTCCTGGCAACTGATGCTGGGCGCAGGGATATGACATCATATACTGGTGCTCACCACTGAAGCCGCGAGCACCGTGATGTAGAGGTCTGCACTCTGCAGTAAGATGAGAGATGGGGAGGTGAAAGGAGAGACAGATAATAACATAATGAGATAGAAGAGAGATAACAAGAAAGGGGAGAGATAATGAATAAGGGGACAGAAAATGTGAATGTTCAACATTTCTTAAGGAAGAAAAGGAGAGTGGCGGTAGCAGCACATGCGTTCCATCTAAATATATTTATATACATATTAATTAACCAGGATGAGTGCAAAATGTTTGGTGGTTTCTCAGATGGAGCCCGTGTGCTGATGTTTAAAAAAAGGGTTAAACATAATTCAGATCATTAATTGCTCCATTTTTACACAGTATGTCTTGCTAAAATAAATTGTATCTACTAAGCTGTGTGATGCATGTGTGTATATGCTTGTATATATGTGTGTGTGTAGTATGTATGTATATATGTATGTACGTGTGTCTACATATGCATGCATGTTAGTGTAGGTATATGCTTGTGTGTGTTATGTACACTGTGGGCACTTTGAGATCTGCAACCTGGTTTCATGCAGAAAATTGGTGCACTCAGACCCAAAAGCATTCGCCATCACTGCCCTAGCATGTCCAGAGTCCTTGTCAATGGGATATTATTTTGGAAGGATATGACAGGGCTATGAATAAATTGTTAAACACTGATTTTGTTACAGTGCTATGATACATCAGTGACACAGCTAAAATAATATTATTCATGCACAGTTTGTGGAAGTCTTTAAACATCTGGACCAAACACCATCCTGTAACAAAGCTGGTCCTCTAGCATTGGGACATAAATGATACCTCTTTAATAATTTTTTTGATTACATGGTAGAAATCAATCTCTCATACTATCACATAAATAACTTACATTATATATTGTAAAGAGTAAAGGAGGATGTGAATTCAATATTTCCCCCAAACTGTTATGATTTTAATAAATCCAGTTTGATAAGCTTTAAGGGACCTCAGAGGTCAGTTGTGGTCTGTTTTATGCTATTTTGATTCTCATCTGCACATGAGGAGGGTGGGAAGCTGCTATTTTTGCCTCTCGATGTGAAAGCACTCGAAGGTGACAGATTTGCATCATGTATGGCTTCTACTTATAGTGTAGTATGTGCCGGGTTTTAATAACATTAACCTTCTTAGCAATGCAATCCTATACATCTAAACCACGATGAGCTGGCAAAGCAAGCAGGTGTGCAAGCAGAAGCTAGAAGCCTCAAAACATTTGGCTAATTATGGCAAAGGCAACAAACATCTACGTACACAATCCCTTCCTTCCCAAGGAACACATGGAGCACCGGAAGGATACAGTTAGGGTGTAAAGGCTGCCTAAAGCCTTTGTCACCTTAGACACAATGGTGAGGTGGAACTGCAAGTAAACGAAATAGTGGTCCTAAATCTTCAAAACAGAGCAGGCCAGGAGGACAACTACTCCCCCCCCCCCTTTGCCAGCCAGAATAATATTTGCCCAAGGGATGCCATCTAATATGTACTTGCTGAAAACCCAGCAAACCTAGAGCAGACCCCGATTCCATAATCAAAACGCCCATTCATCCATTCATAATAGTAAATGCAGGGCACATTGCAGACCCACCCAGCAGCATGGCGGGTGTAAAAGCTGGAGTTTTCTTTATGTCAGGTCAATTGATACAACAAAAAAGATCAACAGTCTGCCGGAGAGAGTTTACCACTGGGGATTTATATAATGTTTTAAAATGTTTCAAGATGGCCATATTCTAAAAATGAAGCTATCTGATCTAAATGGGAAATGGATCCTTTCCAGCAATGATTCATTGTGTAACTTCAGTTCTTTTTATTTCTGCATGGAAAAAAAATATAAGCCTTGTATCTCAGTTCAACGTGAAATGCTTCTAATATGTTTTTTATTTTCAATAATTACAATATCATTTATTGTTTCCTGTAATCTGCCTGTACAAAAAAATCAAAATATGCACATTTCTTGGTTACATTAGGATTGCTTCCAATTTGCAATCCTTAATTCAGATTTCTGTGCATGAACTTCTTTCAAACCCCTTTTGCAGGAGCTACATGGATATTGATTGATTTTCACTTATAATGCAAGTTGTCTTAAAACAATCTTTTTATTCCTGATTTATATCCAAAAATGCAATGATCAAAGAGCAGTGCTTGTTGCTTTCATGTTTGGTGTATTAATGGGCTGGCAGTCACCGTTGTGGTCTTGGCTAGTCTTTGCTTGTTTTCCTTTTCTGATGTGAAACATTTGGGAATCACATACCCTCGAAAAAGTTCCATTTATAGTGGACTAAATAAAACTGACTGCATAGCTTGCCAGGCATCTCAAAGTGCCAGTCGACACAGCTTTTCAGAACTTATTGGCTGTGGCATGTGTTTTTGTAAATGGAAAAACATGCTATTAAGTTGAATATGGGACATAGTTGAATTAAAATGTGACCCAATTATCTATTTCATTGTTGTGAGTTGTGTCTCAAGAGTACAAGGTGGTTCCTACGTTACGAGCACATACATAGGTATGGACAAGGCTCTTTTTGGAATTAAAAGCTACCATAGCTAATAAATCATGATTTCATGATAGGAGATGTCCAAAAAAAGCCGTAGTGGCGCTTGTAGGAATTTTATGACTTATGCAGTTTGTATTTATCTGAAGACAAACCTAATGTGGCTGACGAAGAGTAAATGGCTGAGGCGGAAGTAAATGAAGAGACGTTCACCAAGAGCATGGGACTCATTGTAATGCCAATATTATTTCCCAAGAATGCTTAGAGCTTTCATTACCTCCTATGCCAACTCAAATGAAGATCTGGTATTTCTGCAGGACTCTATCGTTTGCAGTATTTACATGTTTGCATGCACACATATGTCCATATAAATATGCCTTATTATTTATGTCCATATAAATATGTTTTTTCTGTCCTAACTTTTTTTAATGCAACGTCTTGCAATATTTTAAAGATGACTCCAGTATGCACACATTGTGTTGTTGTAACTGGCACCACATATATATATATATATACCGTAATACATTTACCCACCCAAGGGCTGATGGAGTAAATATGAAAACATTAGCATTATAAAAGCATCTGTATGATGAAACTCTAAACACCACTGTATTAACCCCTTGATGACAATTGCCGGTCCTGGCACGGCACTGAAAAGCATGTGCTTTATGACAATTGACGTGCCAGGACCGGCACGTCTTTAAACGGGTGCAGAAAGCGATCTACTATCGCTTTCTGCACCCAAAAAGCGTTGCTGAATGCCTCGACCTCAGCAACGCCGCGATCGGCACGAAGGGGCCATCTCTGGCCCCTCCACGGGGCGTCAACATCCGCCATACTTTGTATGGCGGCGGACGCCCGTTTTAAAAGCGTTTAGGAGGCGATCAACGATCGCCTCCTAAACTTAAAAGGTGTCGCTGGAATGCCTCGATCAGGAGGCATCCAGCGACACCAAACACTTACCTTTCGGTGGGCTGTGACCGCTCCGGAGAGCGGTCACAGCCGCAGCTGCCGGTGATCTTCGCCATCAAGTAAGATGGCCGCCGTCCTTTAACAGGAACCAACAAATTTTCAAAGTTCGCTAGATGGTCCAGACCATCTAGAGAACTTTGGCTCCACTTGCAGGTTGAATACAGGTACTGCATTCACCATGCAAGTCAATGGAGCACAGCTTTCTAATCACAGTGTGATTAGTAAAAATAAATTAAAAAATAAAATAAAATTGATAATAATTAGAAAAAAACTAGTAAAAAACTAGTAAAATGTAAAAATCATTTCCCACTGATGTCACTATCAGGGGAACCTCCAAGTTGAAAAAAATGTTAAAAAAAAATGTTAAAAAAATAAAAAATAAATAAAATATATATAAAAAATATATTTTTGTGAGCAAGTCCTAAAATTAGCATATTAGCTTAAAACAATTCTCGCATGGAAAGAGTTAAAATACTGGCATATTAAATGCCCGTGGGGTGTCTACTTTTAAAAAAGATATGATTTGATGGGGTAAATTGAATTGGCCAGGTTCAACAACATCCCAAATAACACGGGGATAAGGATGGCCACACATCTAATTTCCAATTATAAAAATGCACACATACCAAATGTGGCCTTTTAGTTCCCCCAAAAAATGACACACCCATGCATGTGGGGTATCACTGCACTCAGGAGATGTTGCTGAACACATATTGGGGTGTCGTGTGACAGCGGCATATACCAGGAGCTGTAAATTCATACATAAAGTAGGTGTGTGTGGGAAAAATACACACACAAAAATACTACTGCAAACTTTGAAAAAATGCTGGTGGTAAAATGTGTGCATGCAAAGAGTTAAAATACCAGCATTTAAAATACCCTGTGGTGTCTAGTTTTGAAAAATATATGGTTTTGTTGGGCACACTGAAATGGCCCGGCTCAAAGATGTACCAAATAGGGCATGGGCAGTGGATCCCCAAATGCCAAAGTTCAACATTGAAAAATGCGCATGCCCCAAATGTGGCCCTTTGCCCCCAAACAGCCAGGCAAAATCATTCATGTGAGGTATCGCTGCGCTCAGGAGATGTTGCTGAACACATATTGGGGTGTTTTATGATAGTGACATATACGAGAACTTTTTAATTCATACCTGAAGTAAAATGTGTGTGGAAAACCAAATGCAAAAAAATGACTACCACAAAGTTTGAGAAAGACTGGTGGTAGATATGGTGCATGGAAAGAGTTAAAATACTAGCATTTGGAATACCCTGGGGTGTCTAGTTTTGAAAAATATATGTGTTTATTGGGCACACTGAAATGGCCCGGCTCAAAGATGTACCAAATAGGGCATGGGCAGTGGATCCCCAAATGCCAAAGTTCAACATTGAAAAATGCGCATGACCCAAATGTGGCCCTTTTGCCCCCAAACAGCCAGGCAAAATCATTCATGTGGGGTATCGCTGCGCTCAGGAGATGTTGTTGAACACATATTGGGGTGTTTTGTGATAGTGACATAAACGAGAACATTTTAAATCATACCTGAAGTAAAATGTGTGTGACAAAACAAATGCAAAAAAATGACTACCACAAAGTTTGACAAAGACTGGTGGTAGATATGCTGCATGGAAAGAGTTAAAATACTAGCATTTGGAATACCCTGGGCTGTCTAGTTTTCAAAAATATATGACTTGATGGGGTAAATTGCATTGGCCGGGTTCAAAGATACCGGAAATGGCACATGGGAGGAAGAATTACCAGATTTGGAACAAATGGCTTTGAAATAGCAAAACGCTACCTGTACTTATTGCCCCATAATGGGTAGAAAAAAGCAAAAAAACATAAAAACATTGGGTATTTCTAAACTCAGGACAAATAGTAGAATCTATTTAGCAGGTTTTTTCATTACCTTTTATAGATGAGTAAAAGATTTTTCAACTAAAAGTTAGAAACAGTAATTTTTTCTAAATTTTTCACCATATTTTATAATTTTTTTAATAGTAAATAATATGATACAATCAAAACAATGTCATCTAAAGAAAGCCCTTCTTGTCCTGAAAAAAACAATATCTAATGTGTGTGGGTTCAGTAAACGGGAAAGAAGAAAATTACAGCTAAACACAAACAGCGCAGAAATGTTAAAAAGGCCATTGTCACGAAGGTTACAAAAAGTAAAATCAGCCTTTGTCACGAAGGGGTTAAAAAACAGCACTATTTGGTTGGACATCCAGATCTTATAAATAGCATCATGATCATTTGTATAATATATCTTTATAGGACTAATATTTATTCACTTTTTCTCATGACCCAGTGAAAATAATAAAACATACAGTGACGGCCCTATTTATGTGCTTACAGTGGAGGTCTGGTATCTATGCCCTCTCTTGATTTATGATTTTGCTTGCAATTGTGTTGACTCCACATATAGATTGTTTTAATACTTTTGAGCACTGATGATGGGGTGATTGCAGCCATCACAACCGCTACTAGGGTGACCACATCAGCCATGTTTTCCAGGACACATCATTTTTACATATTGCTAATCACCCTAGATAAAGTGCTGTCCTGCTGTATGGGGGGATGTATAGCTGACTAATTGGTTCCCTTCCATGAGGCTAAACATCCCACAAACTGCAGGGCAGCAATTTACCTGGGCTGGTCATCAATATGAAAAAACACACGTATCTTGAAAACATGGGCGATTTGGTCACCTTAACGGCAACATGGGACATGAGGCTTTTATGAGTAAACGGGGTGTGAATTAAATGCACAATGAAGTGGCATACCTGGTTGCTTCAGGTCAAGCAGGTCCCAAAACACTGAACCTCCTGCACTGCAACTAGCTTTGGGCAAATGCATATGGAGGATTCTATGGAATTCCCCATGTATTTGCAAAAGTAACACTACAAAAATTGAATGATACCATACAGCTATCACGTTCATTAAAGTGTACGTGATGGCTGGTGTTTAATAAAATATATAAGGACATTGGTAAAAAAATAATTTGGGCCCACTTAGTGTATAAATGCCCCAAGACTTTACTGGGAGTTTGGCATAATTCAAACAGATGTTGTTCATCCTCCCTCAAACATGTGCAGCTTTTAGTGCGGCTTTTAATCCATTTATACTTACAGTCCTCACCAGAGTATTAGATGCTTTTGTACGTTACAAAGAAACACCCTTTTAGAGGTTTTATGGTTGTCAATTAATTGCTATTTATAAATTTCCTTTTTCAATCTTTGTGGAAAAACTCCCTTTTCAAGGCATTGTTTGGTTTTCTTGTTTTGGTTTTTTTTTGTTCTTTTTTTCCTGACAACTGTTTTTTATTTTCAATATATTTTGTGCAGACTAAGAATGTAAATTGAACTTTAATGCTATTGTCCTTTGTTCTTTTCCTTTGGAGATATGTTTTGCATTAAAGAGTATGTATAAAGCAAAACAGCCCTGCGTATCAGAGCACAAGAGCCAAGGATAGATAGTGTAAGAAATTTTATGACCAACAGATGGTATAATTGGTATCATAGATGATTTTTATGAATAAAGGTCATGGGTTCAGCCTCCATCTGGAGGAGACTTCTTAGAAGCCCTCAATGTTCTGATTGAGTAGTTTGGTAACTTAATACAAGGTCAAAATAGCCCTATCTGCCCCAGAGGAAGACTCATGGTCTATTATAGGGTGCTGGGAGGCATTTGCCTACTGGGTTGGCTTGATTTTAAGAAAATGAGCTAGCTTTAGGCCCTCATCTTGCCAGTGAAGGTGGCAGCCCCACAACCTTTTCTGTGCCAGTAGGTCACAAGAATGACCATGTCACACCTAAAACCATGCTCTCATTCCACATCCTGCCTTGGATTCCTGCAGGCGTGTTGCTGCGTGATAGGCTTGTATGTACTTAGATTTCCATCATGCATTATTTTACGAGTAGGCATAACACAGAATGCCGAGCTCACTGACAGCCTGTGTTCATGGCCATCTTTTCCATGTACATACCCAGTTTTAAACTTCTTATATACCTCTCAACATTCCAGACACACAAAGCAAGATACCCCTCCTCGCTTGCTCTGGGATGCCCCCCCAAACCAGCATCTAGCACACCACTCCTTCCCATATAACACCCCACCAGTTGGCATTCAACTGCTTTACTTACTTGACTTTACATACTGTATCTTCCAACATTCGTGGAATAGCAGGAGAGAGCCCCAGATTGGGGCTATCCTGCAGAAATTAGGACAGTTGATAAAATAGGCTGTTAGACGATTATTAAAATATGTCACTTCACATATATGAAAACATAACTCACTTCTCTTACCTCCAAGAGCAGGCCAGCCCAATTCAGACCAACCTTGTTTGAAGAATGTGGGCCGTCCAAAGGTTCAATTAGTTCTGACCTGCACCAAACAGCATCTTCTACATCAAACTCCTCTTTATTACATCGTTTTATGCTTGTGCTCATCTGTGCTGTGTAGATTAAGGTGTCCTAGTCTGAAATAGGCTGTTTAAACCCATTTATTGAAGCTACTTATGGGGTGCACTTTTTGTTTAGCAACAAGTTTAGTTGATTTGGAGATGCACTATATGACCAAAAGTATGTGGCTACCCCTCCTAATTAACAAGTTTAGGTGTTTCAGTCACACCTGTTGTAAACAGATGTGTAAAATCAAGAACATATTGCATTAGCAGTAGAATGGGTGGTACCAAAGAGATCAGTGACTTTAAATCTCATAGAATGGCACCTTTGCCACAAGTAAGTTCATGAAATTTCTGCCCTGGTCAGTCACAAAGCAGTAGACCACTCACACTCTTAGAGCTGGGACGCTGTCCTGTATAGCATTACTCACTGCAGGGTTCCTCTGGAAGCAACATCAGCACAAGCACTGTATGTCAGGAGCTTCACGGGTTTCCTTGGCTGAGCAGCTGCACACAAGTCTAAGATCACTATCCACAATGCCATTGGACCCTGGAGCAGTGTAAATGTGTTCCTTAGAGTGATGACTCAAGCTGTATTATTTGGAAGTCTGATGGATGAATCTGGTTTTGGCAGTGCCAGGAGAACGCTACCTACCGGAAAGTCTCTTAATTCCAGTGAAGGGTAAAATAAATGCTACAGTATAGAAATACATTTTAAACAATTGTATGCTTTCAACTTTGTGGGAACAGTTTGGGGAAGGCCATTTTTTATTTGGTGCAGGTCAGCATGACTGTGCCCCAGTACACAAAGCAAGATCTACAAATACATGGTTTGATGTTTAGTGTGGAGGATCTTGAGTGGCTACACAGAGCCCTGACAATAACTTCACATACCTTTGGTATGGATTGGAAAGCTGACTGTGAGCCAGGCCTTCTTGTGAGCTTAAGCTCACAAACGATATTTGGCGGAATAGGCACAAAGCCCACAGGCACAAAGCCCACAGACACACACACAAAAATCTTGTGGAAAGCCTTCCAAGAAGAGTGGAGGCTGTTATAGCCACAAAAGCAGGGGCAACTCCATAATAATGCCCATGAGTTTGGAATGAGATGCCCAACCAGCTTATATAGGTGTGATGGCTAGGTGACCACATAACTTTTGGTCAAATAGTGTATTTGGTTTGGTAAATAACTATTTTGTGGATTTATGGATGCAGTAGTTTTGTGTCATGCTTTACTGACATTAACTAACCATTAACTAAGCCACTGAAATTACTAATATTTTACTAATGCTAACTAATATATATATAGATCTATATATAGCGGTATATATATATATATATTATATATATATATATATATATATATATATATATATATATATACAGCTGCCTGAAAAGTTTATATTTTGCAAAATCTAGGACTATTTTAAAAAACAAACTAACAGTATTTTGGGAAACTAAGTTATAATCTGAAAACAAACTACCAGGTTTGAAATATAGTTTACATTTAGATTTGACAAACAAGATCCACCCATGCTGTACCTTTTTTTTTTAATTCCTTACCTCATTCTGTCAGACTCTCCTCCACTTATTCTTACCTTAAATGCTCCATAAAAATCTGCCTTTACAGATATGCATATCCTATCCTCCCAATACCAACCATCATTCTGAAAAGATACCATCTGTTCTTCCCACCTTCCAAATCTCCATACTGCTGATTTCTCCACATTACCCTTGCTACAATCAAAGCATCCATACCCGAGCAGTCCCTCACCTTCTGCCTATAACCCCATAACAGATTGTAAACTCACAAGAGTATTATCCTATTCTCCTTCTGTGCTTATTTTCACTCTGCAGTGTAATGTAACAAATGGAAACCTGGACAGAAGTTTCAATTATGGGACTGAATTTGCTGTGTGTCTGCATGTATCTAGCAGATGGCTGCACACAAGAGTTTGATCAACCACATAAGTGACAATAAAGGTACGTGCGAGGCATCATCAGGCATTGGGATATTTGCCTAGTCTGCCCAATGATCAGTCCAGGCTCTGTTTCATCAGCATTAAAACAACTCTCCAAATGTACAGCGTCCAAAACAACATCTGGCAATAAAAATAAATGGGACCACCTGTACCCCTCAAACATTGTTGTGCTGCATATATCCTGCTATATGTGCTGTGCGTTATATGATTGGTATAATGGCATCTGGCCCTGCAGTACAGAGTCTTCTTTTGAATTGTATGTGGCCTTCTGCGTTAAAACTTAATCAGCAGTGTTGTTTCAGATTATGGGAAACAGTTTGCCCTTAACATTTATGTTTTTCCTGTATGATATATATATATATATATATATATATATACCGTATTTGCCCGAATATAGTTAAGTCTATATAAGTGGGGGTGCGGCCTATATTCGGGGTTTAGCGCAGGAATGCGCAATTCATATCGCCCGAGGCTCAGGAAATGCAGTTACGTGCGCCGGGCATGCAACAGGGTTAGGATCCCCTGCAGCGCTGCAGGGGAACTGGATCCTACTCTCTGGCGATTCGCTGAGACAGCCTCCCCTGCCAGCACTTCCCAGGCAGTGACGGCAAGGGAGATTGTTAAAGCACTACAGTGCTCTCCGTCAATCCAAAGTGTTAAGAAATCTTAAACCTGTTCAAGAAAATAAAAGTGAGGTTTTTAGGAGAATATCTATGTGTACACAATTAGTGGGCAACTATCAGTGTGCAGAATTATTATGCAACTAATGGGTTCCTGGTAGCTTCATTTTTTATTCTTCTCAAAGCTCTGGCAGTTAATTTGCATCTTTTTTACCTTTCAGAGTCAGCTAAATCTCCTTTTCTGCCCATTTTGCCAGGAAAATTAAGCTGCCCAATAATTATGCACACTTTGACATAGGCATACCTGGGAACTTCTGGGCTCCGGCTACCCGGAGCCATCCCTTGCGGGACACAGCCAGGACTGCCCACTGATGTCAGCGGGCGGTCCTGTGACGTCGGAGTCTCCACTGACGTTAATGGGAGGTCCGGGGGCATTCCTGAAGACGTCGGGGGTGTTCTCACCGACATCGGGGGGCGTAGCTGCCTACAGCAGTGAGAAACACCCCCATTTAAAGGGAAAATGGGCGAGGAGCGGGGCGTGCCAAGACCCCGCTCCCTTGACCCTGAGGATTCGGGTCTTGACCCAGAGAAGCGGTGCTTCACCCGGCAATCTCCAGGCAAACCCAGAGAGTTCCCAGGTATGGACATAGGGTGTTCATCTCCTTAGGCCACATCATCCCTCATTACACAAATACACATCACCTGATATCCTTAAATTCAATAAGCATTGAAGGTTATACAGCTTGGAGTTGGAAAATATGCATCAAAAGTGATGATATGGTCAAAATACTCACTTGCCTAATAATTGTGCACACAGTGTATATATTATATAAGCAGGAGTGCTATTATAGAGTTCTTTAGCCTATGATTGGCTTGTAAAACCATGTTTAAGGAGCATTTGTGTTGCGAATTATACCTCAGTAATCAAAATAGGATGTAGAATGCCGGAACAAAGAGAGTAAGATTTTGGCACATTATATTTATTACACCCATAAATGAGTGCTTACTTTTCACTTAAGCCCCAGAGCCAAATCTTTTAATGCATAAATATATGTATTTATATAGATTTTATATATATTTCTGCGTACTCCGCCCTAGAGAGTGAACAGCTATTACAAGGGATGGTTGTAATTAATATTCCTGCCAAAGCAATATACCTAAACCTGAATGAACTCAACACACACAATGTACATAATATAGATCAACTGTTGTCACCTAAGTTTATTATTCTTAACAATTAACCTAGCAGTGACCCCGTAGAATCATATTATGAACAACCAATTCTTACCAAAGGGATAGTCGATGTCCTGGTCATTAGTTTAATTAGAAAATAAAGAAGTTGTGTAATTATTCCCACCCCTCTCCTGATATCAATATTTTTATAAATAGTAAATACTGTTACTTGTAGTAGAAAGACATTCCATAAATATCATCATTTCCAAGGTATTCCTAATTTCATTGAAGCCACTTGTTACAGTTTACACTGTCAGGATCGGTGGAAGAAATGGCTATTGATAAAGGAACGATACTATTGAGAATATGAACAGAGTTTTAGATTGTTGTTTCAGGGTTTTTAGACTACCAAGGAGGGAATACCCTTATGATAAGCTATCCAGCCATACTAGCTCATGTCAAAACAATGCTCAAGCTACTGACACTGTAATCAGCAACGTTTTCTGACCTAGGCTTCTGCCACAAAACTAAGGGCACATTGCACTATTTGGTCATCAGGCTGGCCAGTGCTGTAGTGCTTAATAAGCCACGCCAGCATAGCCTCCATAGCATGCTGTATTCTGCTGGGTGTTTTAAAGAGGTGGATGTCCTCTCCCAGCACTCAGGTCTAGGGCGGCCACATTGTATTGCCATTTATCTGCCATTCAGGGACACACTATGAAGAGGACGAGATTACAGGAGATCAGGAGAGAATTCTTAACTCCCAGGCAATTAGGAAAGTTGAGAAGTCTCTCCTTATTGGCTGAGACCTCCTTCACTCAAACTTCTCATTCCAGGACAATGTATTGTCCCGGATTGAGGCTGCCCTGGACCCGGTACTTAAAGTCCAATTGCGGGACTTTCCCGGGCAATCCAGGACTTGTGGTCACCATAGGTCCCGGGTAGATCCCACAGAAACATACTGTATTTCTGGCTGTAATTTGCTAAAAATGTAAAATTCTTAAAAAAACGTGATATGGCTGCATTTTAAAACTAGGTTGCTAGCAGCAGTTTAACCAAAACAGGTATTAATTGTTTTGGGGAGTTTTAAATCATTGCAAAAAAAACGCTGCGATAAACTAATAGCCAGCAAACTTTCTGGCCTTCTAGAAGTTGAGGATATCAGGGGAAAAGCAGAGGGACAGAGGGATTCAGGTCCCAAAGAGGGATTATTCCTCCTAAAAGCGGAGGTATGTTTTACACATGGGGGTAATAAACCGTTCTTACTGCACTCATTTTATCAGACCAAAGTTACTGAATACTTATCCATATGCCCAAAAAGTTAACGTAATATTTTTTTTTATGAACATGTCACCTATGAATGAATGTCAATTGTTTACAAAAAAGCTATGTATTTTCCTTCTGCAGTATGGCCTACACTGGGATTTCTGGGCACAAACATTCCTTGTTTCTTTAAAAAGCATTTATACTACATTTATACGGATCTTTTAAGTTACGTTAGTAAAATAGGGGACCCAACACTTCATAGATCACTGGATGCCATTTCCCTGCAAGCTGGATAATCATATCCAGATGCAGTGACATAAGGGGGAGACAATATACCCTTTTGTGATTTGGTCCAGATCATATTTCAAAAGTGCAAAATCAAAGCTGAACCAACCGTTCCTTTTTAATAAATACCTCATGCATTTCGTGCAAATAATGATGTCTCCAACTGAATCCTGGATAAAAGATACTTGTAGGCGCTAGGGATATGGTATTAGGCCGGCTGAAACAATCGGCGGGGATTTTGCATTTCTAGTGCCTTGTTATCCTGACTTGGCCATTCTAGTTATAAAGCAATATGCATGAAGCCATTGCGCAATTTACCGTTTTATTCATTTTTTTAATGATGCCGTAGATATGGTTAGTTAGACTAAATTACTCAGTTTAACCTTTGGCCTGAAACATTGATTTTTTTCTGAATGATTAAAATAGATAATTTGTAACCAATATCCCGCTGAGGCTTTAATCACCATGACATTGAAGCAGTTATGATAACCATTTGTTGAAAGGATTAGGAACTAAAATAACTGTTATGCATTCTGAATAAAAGAATCAACAATGTAGGATGGAACGGAGAGTGGGTAACCTGTCCCACCCATCCAATTGAGGGGAAAAATTCCCATGATGCTCCGTCATCTATGTAGATGCCAGAGTATTGTGGAATTTTAATTAATCGCCAGCTGGAGGATTGCCCCCCAATTGAAACGCCGTCTTCTTTTTTTGTTTTTAAATAGAAGCGGAGGAGAGAGGCTCAGAGAGAGAGTTTTCAGCAACCGTTTGGCGCCTCTCACTCTTCTCCATGAGGCCTCTGCCTTGGTCGTGGTGCTGGCATTTCAAGCTGAGCGCCAGAATATGACGTCATATTCAGGCGCTTAGCAGTGAAGCCTCGCAATCCCACCGCTGGACTTCTACAAGGTAAGTGAACTTCAAAGGGGGAGAGGGTAGAAAGTGAGGAGGGGGTAGATAGGGAGTGAGATGAGGTAGATAGGGTACATAGGGAGTGAGAAGGGTAGATAGGAGGGAGAGGGGGTAGATAGGAGGGAGAGAGGGTAGATAGGGAGGGAGAGGGGGTAAATAGGGAGAAAGGAGGGTGGCAAGAATATTGAAATAAAGAGTCAGAATGAGAGAGAGAATGAATGAATCAATGTGTGGATGCATTAATGAATATGTGTAAATAATTTTTGTGAAAGAATAAATGATTGTGTGAATGAAAGTGAATTAGCGAGCCACTGTAAAAGTGTGAATCATAGGTGTATTATTGATGTAAAGATGTATAAGCAGGGTGTTTAAGCACTGGGGAAAAAGATGGCACAGGTAGCGTATTAATGGAACAAAGATGGCGTACGTTCAGCTATTTGGGGACAATGTTGACTCATGCTGGGCGACAAAGATGGCACATCCTATGTATGTGTAATTTGGGTGCTGGTCTGGTTCTATGTGGGCAATGTGGACGCCAGGGTTGGCTTTGGGGTGTGCGACCTGTGATCTATGCCTGTAATTTGGGGGGTTATCTATACCTTTAATGCAGAGTTTATATGTAATTTCCAATTGATATATCCCTGCAAAGCTGGGTTTTGTGTTATTCTGTTGATCTGTATCTGCTATGTTTCCATACATTATTTATGTTTACCTGCAAATATAGGATTTCTATGTCTTATTCAGTTGATCAATACCTGGAGTGCTGTTTCCGTGTGTTGTTTATTTGATCTATACCTTCACGTATACCTTCACGTCTAACGTGTATATATATATATATATATATATAGTGTATATGTACTATTTTATAATTGGCCCCCCTACTTTGGTCCCTGGACCCCATGTGCCCCCCTAAATATGAAAGCTGGAGACTCCACTGTACGTATGTGTATATTTACTACTAAGATACGTACTTACTGGTTTACAGTTTTTACAGTATAATAGAGGGATGGTATAATAACAACATATCATAAGAATAATATAGAAAGCCATAACTAGGGTATGTAGGTGCAGCGGGATATTGTTTAATTAATTAAGTACTGAGAGCTGTCAGCAGAAAAGAAATTGCATAATAGCCTTTGAGTCCACATGGGTAGCTAAAAATAAAAAAAATAACTGCATCTCATTATTTTCATTATCATTGGCTAAAGAAGTAGAAAACATGCCAAACAGTCATGCAAGGGTTGAGTTATTTGTGGAAAGAAAATAATGACCTTAGCATTTTCCACACAGGGCTTTCACCGGCCAGCACCTGTAGCTCTCTCTCTCTCTCTCTCTCTCTATATATATATATATATATATATATATATATATAGTGTATAAACGAGTCCCTTGAGTTAAAACATCCACATGCTGCAGACACCAACTTATACGTGGTGATTCACATGTCAGATGTATATATATCCCTCAAAAATGGCCGGCGTGGCAACTGCATGTCTTTAACAAAAGAGTAATATTATGTCACATCTTGGTGCCTAGCAGTGAAGACAAGGGCTGTGGAAGGGGAGGCTTGGGGGCTGCCGTGTGTCTAAAGTAAATACATCACTGCCTGGTTGTAGAGAACTTCTGATCTCACCTGACCAGTCCACGTAGCTGTGAAGTCTGTGTACCGTTCCAGCACAAACCTCCATAGCAACTCACATGTGGCAGCACGCTGAAGCTCTGAAGGCTGCAAGGTGGCACTTCAGATAAAGAAGATAGAGGCCTTCCTGACCTGGCCTCAACTGCCTCCACACCCCATAACAGAAGTGTCCCAGTTTGGACATTTGAAATGTTGCGGGTTAAAGCCTGAACATTTTAAACACATTCCATTTGCCTGCTTTCCTGTTATGTTTCATGTATCAGTGATACGATTTGCAGGAAAGTGGCAGCTTGGCAGATCTCCCTGGATTAGTTTCTGTACAGTTGATACATATCAAATACCCTTTTCCCTTCTAACAGAGTAATATAAATTACATATAAATAACACTCTTCCAGTAGTTTTGCAAAATGCCAAATATACTTATGTATGCAGAACATATTTGAGCGCTTTATCAGATGAAGACTTCATAATATGATGATACATGCAAAGTGCAGAGTCGTGATTTCCAAAAAGGAACCGCACATGATGCATGCTTTACGAGTATCCTTGGTTAAAATGGGCTCATTACTCTCCCAAACCCTAAAGTTAGCGGGGAACAAACATAATTGTGTTTACAGACTGAATTATTGTAAACATACGAGAAGTCCTCATGACTTGTTTGGCAGTAAACACCACAAGCAGTTATGTTCTAGTGCAGGGGGGAGTGGGAGTCTGTAATGGACACGTCTAGCCCTTCATGTATGTGGCCTAATGCTAAATAGTGCTAGAAATGATATCCTTTGTGCTAGGCTATTGTCTACAGTACCTAAACTAGATAATCAGACATCAATTTGTAAAGGCAGCCCACAAACATGTTTGGTTCAGTCTTCATCCACTCTAGAATACTTGTTTCTTGCTTTCACACAATCATCTTTTGTTATCTGAAGGTGGGATTCCAGCAAAACTTCTTGGGTGTTAAGCATAAAAGTTTTGATCCCTTTTTTATGTAGGGTATGAATTACCAAGGGAGGGCTGGCTGGGGGGGGGTAGCCAACACCCTAATACTGTATTTATCCACAACGGACAGGGACAGGCTGGGGATTAGAATCAGGCCATGTATATAAATCATATGTAGTCGGCAGCAGCACACTAAAGAACAGGATCTGTAGCGCAGGCAACGATAAAAGTAGATTGTAGTCTGCCCATCGGACTTTTGTCCAGATTGCCAAAAAGGCTTGCACAGGCCTGTGGACCTTACACCTTAAATTTGTTTTCTGTTAAAATCTAACGTGCTTGCTGCCTTGTGGTGTGCAACTACTAGGACCCCGTTCATCATCTACTTGCATCCCCTGCCAGGAGGAGGTTTGGCTCATTGGGCTTTAACACTGTCACTGATCAGGGGACCCTTTTTCTAACCAAAAGGCAAAAAAAAGGGTTGGATTTAAACATTGTACCACTAGATTGTAAGCTCGTTTAAGCAGGGCCCTCCTTACCTGTTGTCTCTGTAAGTCAATTTGTTATGTTACATGCTACTTGTTATGCATTGTACAGCGCTACAGAATTTGATGGCGCTATATAAAATAAATAAATAAATAACTTTCAAAAACTGATGAAATAGGTTCAGCTTCCAGGTACATTCTTCTCTCTCTCCTGTTTGGGTGTGAGTGAAAAAGTATACCTCTTCATGATATCTCCCCATTGGAGCCCACTCAGTTGGACTTCCAGGGGACAAAACCTCAGTCTCATGGCCAAAGGAACCAAGTGTTTCCTCCTTTCAAGGCAATGTTCATCTATACTGTAGCTGAAAGAAGACTAGAAAGCAATCAAAAGGTCAGCTTCATGAACTAGCCATATTATTGTTAGAGTTTAATTACATTACCCTCTCTAGAATGAGAGTTTAAGGGCTTCCAGTTAGGATTACCCAACACACAATGCTGAAGCTGTTTGTATACATATTTAAACTAAAAGGTACAATTATTCCATTAAGCATATAATTAGTTTCTTGATTGTGCGGTAAATTATGGACCAATTCCTCCAGATTTTTCCTCCCTAGGCATCCAAAGAACAAATCTATCAGTCCTACTTCTCAATTTCTAAGCATCTAAACATGTATCATACAACCAAGTCTCAGAGACTGTAATCCTCCCGGAGTTTTGGGATTCCTATAAATGGCATATAATCACATGCAATCAAGACTACAGCCTCAGCATATAATATTACCAAAACCTGTATTTTTGGAAACAGTGATGCACATCTTTTCAGAACTGCCTTGTAATAACACTTAAAAAACATTATAGCGGGAACAACAAAGGTGATGAAAGTCCAGTCTACTTAAGATTAAAAAATAATAGAGACATCGTTAAACACTAGGCAAGCCTTAGGATGTGTTTTCTCCACAGATATCCCGTAGCACAAGAGATTCTGAAAGGTATATGCAAACCAGTTTAACAAAGAACACCTCGTTTGCCTCTATATCCACTTTATACATGGATCTTTTAGAGCTCATGTCTGCTGTTTTAGACCACTTTAAAACAAAGCCCAGGACAGGGACACAGAAGCCAGACCACCACTCATTGACCGTAAGATTAAAATCTTAGTAATATGAGGGGTGTTTAAAAGCAACACATTTGTTTGTTTTGTCATAGTTTTGATTTTTTTTTTTTTTAAAACCTCGATCTGCAGGATGCTTACCTGACGGTCCCGGTGGCGCCGGAACACCAGGATCTTCTCCACTTTCGATGGGACTTGCGGAGATGGAAGTTCACATGCCTACCGTTCGGCCTGTCGTCGGCTCCGTGGTGTTTCACCAAACTATCTGAAGCCGGTGGTGAGGCGTCTTATCATATAATTAGACGACTTGCTTATTATGTCTCAAAACATCAAATCCCTGAAGCTTCATCTGTCCTGGACAACATCTCTTCTGCAGAACCTGGGTTTTCTAATCAATTGGAAGAAGTCGGACCTCGTTCCGTCTCAATCAATGGAATTCCTGGGATTTTTTAATTAAATTCACGGATCCATGCATCTTCCGTGCTCCAAAGTGAAAGCAACCAAGAAGGAGATCAGGAAGACATTGGGACGTCCGGTTATTTCTATCCGGAACTTGGCTCGGATCATAGGAACACTCTCGGCATCCATACAGGCCATCTTCCCCGGGCCCCTGCACTACCGTGCATTACAACGTCTGAAGAACCGTTCCTTGCTTCAGGGCCTGTCGTACGAAACTGTCTTGGTGGTTGAACCACGTCGATGCTTGGAACGGGAGGGCGATTTTCGGAGCTACCCCCGATGTGGTGATAGAGTCCGATGCCAGCCTCGAAGGTTGGGGAGCCAGATGCGGTCTTTTCTCCACAGGGGGCAAGTGGTCGCTGGAAGAGAAGGGGCTCCATATAAATTGCCTGGAGCTTATGGCAGGTTCATTCGCCATTCAAAGTTTCTTGAGAGATTCGTTGGGCTGCTCCGTGCTTCTTCGTCTGGAGAACGTCTCGGCGGTCAGGTATATAAACCATCTAGGTGGCACGAGGTCCCGAGAGCTTTCGGGTCTGGCCACAGAGTTTTGGCAATTTTGCCTGGAGCACAACATTGCAGTTCAGGCGGAGCATATTCCGGGTATGAGCAACTGTGTAGCCGATTGGCATTCTCGTCATCTCAAGGATTTCGGCGATTGGCGTTTACTCCCATCGGTCTTCGATCGGATCTCGACTCTTTGGAGCCCATTGGAGATAGATCTGTTCGCTTCACGGCTGAACACCCAGCTTCCCCGTTTTTTCAGTAGAAGGCCGGATCCGGAAGCTCTCGCTTCCAATGCGTTTCTGCAGGATTGGTCTTTCCGCAGGTGTTACGCTTTTCCGCCTTTTTGCCTTCTGGCACGGACGCTGCTCCATCTTCGGAGATGCAACACCTTGCTGATTCTGATTGCCCCGCTATGGATCACTCAGCCCTGGTTCCCGACGCTGTTGGAGATGCCGGTGGATGTTCCGCGATTGCTCCCTTCCAGCCTAGATCTGATGGTGGATTTGGAGGGGTGCCCTCATCCTCTTCTTCATCAGGGCCTGTTGCCCTTGATGGCTTGGATGGTTTCAGGGGACCCTGGTGTGTCCAGGGAGTTTCGAGATCGACTCAGGACCTCTTGGCAGGTGCTTGGGCCCCAGGAACCAGACGGGCTTACAGTCATGCCTGGGACATGTGCATGGGACAGCGTGTGGATCCCGTTTTGGCGATTCTTTGTTTTCTAACTGAATTATTTGACGGTGGTTTGGCTTATCGCACGATTAACGTACATAGGTCTGCTATTTCTGCTGGTCATGAGGGCATCGCGGGCGTCCCAGTGGGGAAACAGATGGTTATATGTCGTTTGCTTAACGACATGAGGCTGTCTCGCCCTCCACGGCCTCGCTACTCGGGTTTGTGGGATGTTAATATCGTCCTTAATTTTTTGGTTGCTTGGCCGGCTAGCTCTTTTTTGTCTCTCCGACAGTTGTCTGCCAAATTGGTCATTCTGTTTTGTCTTATTTCATGTAAACGTGTGTCTGATGTTTGGGCTTTAGATGTCTCAGCTAGGTCGTACCAAGACGTCTATTTCCTCTGTGTTTTATCCTTCTTTTCCTAACCAACTTCAATTGTGCCCTGTGGCATGTCTTAAGGAGTATGAGGCGAGGACGGCACCTTTTAGGGATGCCTCTCGTCCTGATCTCTTCCTGTCTCTTCGCAGACCTCATTTTCCTGTGGCTACCACGACTTTGGCTCGTTCGGTCAAGTGGTTGTTGGGGTCTGCAGGTACTGACATTTCCATTTTCGGTCCCCATTCTACGCGGGGGGCCATGGCATCTAAGGCTGCATCTCTGGGCTGTCGTTTGGAGGATCTCCTTAAGGCAGCGGAGTCTACGTTTAGAGAGTTTTATTTTAAGCCTCTGAGCCATTGCTCTTCTACAGTTGTTGACCTGCTTTGAACTAGCATAATGGGAGCCTCCGTGTCTTTATAAATTGCCAGATTTTACTAAGTTATGATGTAAGGAGCATTATTCCCACCCTATCTGTCATTTTTCATGTGTTTGGGTTTGTTTTGTTTCCCACCCTTTCCCGTTTTGTGTGCACTGTGATTATGTGATTATATTTTATTATGTTATGTTTTCTCTGCTGATTATATATATATATATTTATTTCAGCTCATTATGTGCCGTTTGTTGAATTACTGCTGATTTTTGTATATTTGGTTACATTTTCTCGGTCTCTTCTCTTTTTCAGCGTGAGGTCTCAGTGGTGTCCTACACTCGGCTGGGTGATGTTTTTTCCATTCATTTCGGTGATTGAGGCGCTGGTTTGTTCGTTCACCGGAGTTCCTGTTGTTTGGTTCGGTTCCTTGTTGTTTCTTCGGTTTCCAGTTCAAAGAAAAGAGGAAGGTTTAGGCTAGGTTTCCACTTGGGTTTTTGTCCTGCGTTTTTTTCTTGATGAAAAACGCCAAGAAAACTGCCACTGGATTTTCCTGCGTTTTGGCGTTTTTTCTGGAGTTTTTTCTGGCGTTTTAGCCTTTCTGTGGAAATTGCTTTTTTTGACCTTAGGCAGTTTTTCCAGCCTTTACAAGTTAGATGTTTCACCCAGCTAAAAGGGATTAGGATAAATGGCAAGTATCTGCCCCTCCTGATGTCATTTACTTGGTAGAGTTCTACTTAAACGCCCCGGCGGACCCTTTTTTCTCTTTTCTGTGGTTTGTAAGGCATGCTTTATTCCGAATGTCTGCTCCTCTAGGAAAATTGGCCCCAAATGATGGTGCAAATTGTTTGCTGTTGCTTTTGGCGCGCAGGATCCAGTTGATGCGCCGGGTATTTTGTTTGTTTGTTCCAAATGGTGTAAAATTCAATATGAACTTTGTTTTGTGTGAAACTGTTTGTTTCCAGCCTATTTCTCGTAGGACACACAGATACTGGGTCCATCCTCTGCATTGTAACTGTGGAAAAAACGCCATTAAAAACGCCAAGGCATAAAACCCACATGGCTTTTTCATGGCGTTTTTTCTCTCCCATAGACTTCTATTGGAGAAAAACGCCAGGATTTCCTTGCAAAAAACGCCAGAGTGTCAACATGCTGCGATTTTGAAAAACTGCCACAGAGCCCAAAAAAGCAGAAAAACAGGACTGAAAAAACGCCAAACCGAAAAACGCCAAGTGGAAATGGCATTTTGCGATTTCCTATTGAAGAACAGCTAACATCTGGCTGCAGCATTTTTTCCCTAAAAAAAACCGCTGTGTGGCTGAATTGGCGTTTTTAGCAAAAAAAAAACCAAGTGGAAACCTAGCCTTAGACTTATCACTTTGTCCGCAGGTTAACAGGTCAAGTGTTGGCTCTCATCCCCAGAAATGAATAAGTGTCTGTGTGACCCTGAACAGTTTCCCACCGTTGAGACCCATCATCTTGATACCGAAACAGGAAACTATGTATTTGAGCATCTGCGGAGGTTTAAAGATAATGTAAAAGAGCTCCGGCTGCGCATATTATCTATGACATGATTCGTAAGCTGAAAAGTGGAAATTGCCAGGGACCTTAAATCAAACTTAGCTCCTGCCAATATATCTGTGTCCAATATACAGAGAGAGTTGCTATTCTGGGACTTTTCAATCTGCCTACCCGTATCGTTACTACCCCTATTGTTCATGAAGTACAACGGTTGTCCACTTAACTCCATCAACATCTTCATAGTTAGGCTCATTAATATGGTATAGGACAAGTAAAAAACATAATGACGCTTCCTTTACAGGGAAAAATCTGGCATTGGCAAGGTCAGTTATAAATTTAGATATCCATCTTTGGTAGTGATTTATTAAACATATGGCTTAGAATCTGTAATGGTTAGAATGAGAAATGATCCATCCCTCGCATGCTACACCATCTTTACGTTCAATTTACAAGGGCTAGCTGTGTAAATGTATATCAAGATGTATGAAGCAGATAACAAATTGTTATTTCCTTGGGTGCTAGCCAAAATCTGACGGTATCTTCACTGTCTGCCAGCTTTCATGGCCGGAATCCACACAGTAAGTATGTGCTTATTCTGTGAAGTAATCCCTTTTTATTCTATTAAATAAATTATTTCTAGTGTGGAATTTTTTTTCAAATATTTATATTAAAGGAACAGTCCTTTTTATTTTTTGACATTAGTATTCAACTTAAGTAAATGATCAAGTTACCCCATGCCCTGGACAAAGTAGTGCTATATATGTTTTCTACCTCAGCTGACAGGTCCTTGATTATTACATGCGTGTTGATGTGTATGTGAATATGGGGAAGGTTTTAGGGTGCTTTTGCTCAGATTTTGGTACTGTCTGTATTGTGTGATTAGAGTTCTCATCTCATTAACTTCTTTAAACAATGCAAAATTTTTTATCTTCTTTATCTATTCCAATATACGGTAATTCTCATTAAAATGCGCTTCCCATAGACTCTCATCTTAAATGATCATGGCCTTTACTTATACTCCTTTCTGTTGGGTTTATTCAGTGAAACAATGAAATAAGCAATAATAATCAACTGTAAGTTGCAGTTGAGTTCATCTCATCATCTTCACTTCATCTTAAATAGAGTCTGGCTTGGGGTGTTTCTCCTGCAAGCATGAAGTTGGTGGATCTAAGGGCTAGGTAACAATATGTTTTGTAGAGGGAATTTCAATTATGGTTCAAGAGGCACCAAGGAATTGATCAACTATACACTTAAAGTCGGTGACCTGTGTCCATTACAGGAGCATGCGTCTACTTCCAGACGTAAAGGTTTCCCTATGGCTCTAATAGAACATCTATACTGCATTAAATGCACTGTTGCCTTACATGGCGCAAAGATGTCTTTGGTTTAGTGGATCACAGGGCCTCTCCAGCCTCCATATATAATGTATAAGCCACAGGTGTTGGATTTCAGGCCTTGAGGGCCAAAAACAGACCAGGATTTGCTTGGACATAAGCGATATAATCAGTTTCCGCCATTTTCATTGAGCTGCCAGTACCCGTGCTGGGATATCCAGAAAACGTGTTCCGGTTATGGCTCCCAATGCCCAGAATTTGACACCCCTGGATAGGTGAGACCCTCATGTCCCATTCAACCAGACACCTTTAGGCCAGGATTTTACTATAATGGTACACCACAAATGCAGAATCTAAATAAAAACTGGTAATTCAACATGCTTCTGCTAAGGGCCCAGGGCAACGTATCCGTCCATTAAATTGCAAGTGCAATAGATATGCAGACTCAACAGAGAACCCTCTCTTATATTCAAAAAAGTAAAATGTACTTATATGACTAAATAAAAACATAGCTTTCAGAGGGTTGGAACGCGTCTACATTTTTGCAGAGTTTTTCCGGCCCCTTCCACAAGCCCCCATACCGTATGAATTATTGATTAACTACCTCGCGCACTCACCAAGACGTGCCGATTTAACGTAACGTACACTCAGCATGATATATTACTTGCCGTTAATTAGTACAGCAAAGAGATATTGCGATTAGCAAGGGATTAAAATTCCCATAACAACTTTTTTTTTTTGATTTAGAGGAAAAAAAATAATAAAAAAAATGCCATTAACACAATTTCAGCAAAGCTAAAGTAAGGTTTTTTTTTTTTTTTAATTTAAAGTCACACATAAGCCATCAGCAGAGGGAGACATCGAGTGCCTGGAAGTAAAGTGAGGGAGAGGAGGAAAAAAAAAAGGGAGAAAAAGGAATGGGATGGGGCAGCTGGAAAGGAAAAGAAAGAGATCAGCGCAGAACAAAGGCAGAAGGGCAACTAGAGCCAGAGTGGAGAGGACAGCAAAGGGCATCCGGGACCCCTTGCTAAGGATTCTGGGAGTTTGGCACACACAGGGTTAGCAGAAGCCTGATTGAAGGACAGAAAGGATAGCTCAATTGCTTTTGTTGTTGTCGTTTTCATAGCTCTGATAAGGTGCACTGTGCGCGAAAGTGATTGAAAGTTCCACTTCGACGGGAGGGAGAAGCCGAACCGGGTGCGCGTGTCTGCCGTGCCGGGAGCGCTGAGCCCTTTGTGTCTGGAAAAGAGATAAACGAGGGGATTTAAAAGTGGGGGGGTGGGCTGGGGATATAACGGGACCGGGAAGCGGGCACATTCACAGGAAATTTGGAGAGCATCCGGCTCCTGAAAAGAGTGAGGGAAGAAGAGGATAAGTGTCAGAGACGGAAGGAGGGACACAGACAGGCATGGAAACACAGTGTGGGTGAGTGATTGTGTCTCACCGAAGTAATAACGGAAGCAGACCGTCAGATACACGTTACAGACACAGTACAGAGCCTGTATACTGAATATATCATATATACCGTATATATCTATATCTCTCTCTATATAATATACTCCTATATATATATATATATACATGTATATATATGCATGCACATTGATATTACATAAGGTGTAATATGTCCGTATGATTTCTGCAACATTGGTGTACGTAGTAACTTTGTAAATGGATGATAATCCCAATGTAGCAGTGATGTCAGAACAGTATTTATTTTGAATTTTATAATATATTATTTTATTATATAATCATATCCATATATTACATTGTAAGCATTCTATAATTATATGTGTCCTAAGCATTTGGTGTATGTATGTATATATATATATATATATATATATGTACTACATATATACATGTACTAAATGTGTATATATATATATATATATATATATATATATATATACACATATAGTACATGTATATGTGTGAATTTGTATACGTGTGCGTGTGAATTATTGATACCACTCAGAATATGTTTCAGAAAAGGGGATGACTGAAAGTTGGATCTATTTCTCTGTGTGTGTGTTTCTTGCTCATGGTTGTAGAAACGAGTTTTTAAAGATTCAAACACTGCACGCCAAACAAAAATATATTTGATATTTGCGCAGATACGTAACAAGAAAATACGCAGAGATGGATAATATACATTGTAGCCTTTTTATTTATTGAGATATCCCTATATGCAAAATAGACGGTATCCTAGTAACATACAACAATCATTTGCCACGTTTTATATATATATATATACCACTGCATAAAACTGGATATACACAGATTCCTACATTCTGTTATTTAATCATACGTATACAGGGATGATCTGGGCTATGGCATGCGCGATAAATCGATCACATTCCAGGTACAGCTGCTAGTATGCTCAGCCAGCATTTGGTGATGGAACACACTGGCTGAAGACCACAGGATTTGTAGTTGAACATTAGTTTAAGAGCTACCTGTTGGCCACACCTGGTGCTGTATCCTGCTACATGTATGTAACAGCACGAATATGAGTACACATATAGACGTACATGTGAAGGACTTGTGGTTGTGGCACTCCTATCAAAAGAGGCCTCTTTCTACAGAGATGCAAAAAAAAAAGTCAGTGTTTGTGATCAAAAGCCGATCGCTACGATGAGTGACAGGCCTTTTTGTATTGATTCCATTGTGCAGAACATTGGAGGACCCTCTAACCGCAAACCCATCCTCAAGACACTTACAGATTTGAAAGACGTACGCATGCATGTATAGCCGTGGATCATTTCATTTTCTTGGAATTGTGTTGCATGGCTAAGTGTTCCCAGATGCCTTTGCATCATACGCTGTTGCCAAGTAGTTGAGCAAGTGTCTCACAATCGTTCTAAACCTCCAAGTGCAGTAAGATTTTCTTTTTTTGGTATATAATTGATATGGCGCCTTGTACGGAAACATATAATTTGGAATGCAGAGTTCTCTCTTCACATCAACATGGGGTTATTATATTTTTTTTTACTGTTTCCCCGTCTCGGAAAAGCTTCCTTGCAGGCACTTAAGGAGCCACGTGAATCTGTTTTAACATTGAAGCTTTCAGTACAGCACAAGAGAGAGAACCGTATGTTAGGGAACAGAACTCTGAAGCTTGAGGCTACGTTAGAAAGGGTACTGATTCGCAGTATGCTGCTAACTGTGGCATCATAATTATTAATGAAATTAATTCATCTGTGAATATCTTTATCTTAAGTTGCAAAAAAAGTATGCACAACCAAAAGGAAGATGAGTGAGCGGGCGAAAATGTGATGCAAACATTTGCATCGATGAGACCTAAATTAGGGCATGTATTGTATTTCTTGAGTTTTAGATAATAATGGAAGAAACTAAGCCACAACTTGAATGGATGCTGGCATACAGTTGAACTGGACTTTTTTTTTTTTTACCTAGTTGGGTTGAACTCCATGCGCAATGACTTGAACAAGGACTGGTTTATGGTTTAAGCGATCCGAAATGCCCAAGAGGGAAGTGTCACTGCTTTTGGTAGAACTACTATTTCCTATAATTTGTGTTTTTTTTGTCTTTTGTTATTGGTTTGGTTTCAGATTAAATGTCTATTTTCCTTTAGTGAAGCTGATTGTAGTGGCTAAATGTGGCACAACTAGCGTAATAGTTCATTTCCTTTTCCTAAAGTCCTTGTAGGTCAAATCCTCAGTGATGTGTTAATGTTTTGTAATTCCCTTAGTCAAGTTCATACAACTCCTTTAACTGATTACTTACTTGAGACCTTTTCTATTCCTGCGGTTTATGTGACTTTCCCCATCCAGCCAAGTTGTTAATTTAATTTCCAACTCACCCAATCATTCATGTTATGTTTAATCTTCCTTCTCCAGACCAAAATGAAGTCTGAAATTTCTTACCCCCAGCTATCTATAGTATTTGCTTTCTTCCATCTTCCTGCCTTCCCTTTCTATTCCCCTTAACTCCCATCAATTACCCGCTTCACTCCTTGCCCTATAGAACATATTCCCTTATAAAGAAACGGTCCTCTTATGTCCCCTTCACAAAATACAGTGACCTGGCAATGGCATATAGTTTACCTTTAGATGGACATTGCAGGAGGCAGACACAGGTAGATGGTGTTGGAGGCAGCATTGAGAGTTTTCATGGAGATTAAGGAGAAGAATGTCCTATCACTCCTGTGAAGGGCTATGATGTGTAACGTGTGATGCTTGAAGAGCTTCTGTCCTTTAAATGGGGGATGATGGAAACAGCAGGAGCCCTGGAAAATGACTTATGTTGACCTAGCCCTCTGAACCTAGGTCCTTACACTAAGCTTTATTTGTCCCGGGTCCTAATAATCTGCTGCAGAGCCAACCTTGACAAAAGAGCCGCTGTAGATTAACATAAGTGGGGGACTCATTAAATTGAAGTTGAGTAATTATCCTAATCCTGACAAAAGTAAATTAAGATGGCTGCTCCCATGGAACATGCATAAAGTGGATTTGTAATGGATATAAGTTTTTTTTAATAATTGGGAAAGTGTATTCTGCAAAAAAAGGGATAGGTCTTCTTCAGTCTTACTTCTAAATATACCATACAGATGATATTCCTTAACTGTGAAAAGGTAAATCCAAAATCAAACAAGACTTGCTTGAGGTTCAAAGAGGAGGGGGCTACCACTGCAAACGTCTACCACTTTAAACATGCCTTGAATGTTGTGCACAGAGATCACGTATATGTATTTATAGGTCCTCTCATGTGACCTCATGTCACTTACAACTGCATTCCTTTGGTATCAGAATACCCTGGCCTGACACTTGTAAAATGATGCTGTCAATATCCTTGGCAGGAAGATACCTTAGGAGCCCACACTGCGCATGTCAAGTCAGATTAATAGTCAGCATAACAGCACAGGGTCCCATGTAAATCCTGCCAGCGAAGCTGTGCAACCTACTGTCAATGAGATTAAACTGGGCTAAAAATATATTCATGAACCAGCAGTACTATGTGATTTCACTAGATCCTGAAGCGAGCCTTCATATTTTGTGTACCTTTTTGGGCATTTGATTCACATAAAGTTTGGTGGAAGGTGGATTATAGACTGGTCCTGTTTGTCTGGGTTTGGGCTAGGTCTCTTTGTTCCAGTGAAGGGTATTGTACAGCATACATTTACATTTTAGACAATTGTATGTTTCCAGCTTTGCTTAGGGAAGTTTGAGGAAGGCCGTTTCCGGTTCCCGTGTGACTGTGCCCATATGCCCAAAGCAAAGTCCATAAACACATGGTTTAATGAGTTTAGTGTGGAGACGCTTGAGTGTCCTTCATAGAGCCCTGACCTTAACCCCACTGAACACCATTGTGATGAACTGAAATGCCAATTGCAAGCTAGCATCGATACCTACCTCACAAATGCTGAATTCCCACAGTAACACTCCAAAATCTTGTGGAGGCTATTATAGCTTCAAAGGGTGTGGGGTGTCACTTTATATTAATGCCTTTGGTTTGGAATGAGATGTCTAACAACTCAGATAGGTGTTATGGTCAGGTGCAAAGTGCGGAGGTGACCAGTTATCATGCTGAGACATCAACAGTTTAGTGCATGACCAAACACATCTGTGATTTATTTTGAGACAGTTCAGGCCCCATCTTCATAACCTGGCACCCATTACTTGTCATGGGTTTAAATTAAGGCCTTCCCAGTGTCTGTTATGTTATGTAAATCAGAACCCTCGCTTCATATCACCAGGTTTAATAGGCCCAGTCTACACTTGGCCCCAAGCTCCTCTTGTCCTTCTTTTACTAGAAATGACTTCTTCTCTATGATCTCAAAATGTGTACGGTTATTTGAGTGTTTCGCATGGTTCTAGAGCCCCAAAAGTCATTATAATGTGTATGTAAACCCTATAAGATATGTTTAGATACAAACTTATTTATTTTCAATGTTCTAAATATCTTACACTTACACCATGGCCAACACCTCTAACCATAACTCCTGAAACAAGTGTCCTTCTTTGGCCATTTTAAATATTGTACAGCATGCAACTTCTTCACAGTCTTCTGCGGTTGGCTATCCTTAAAGGGAGACTCTACCCCTGTATACCAAAGGCCAAGTAATTCATCAATATACAGTGATACAGTTTCCGCTCTTATAAGTTATGAAGACCCATTCTCAGGGATAGGGAAAGTGTCTGTGCAAGGACGTGTCCGTGGCAACGTTTGTGAAGGCCCACAGAACATCATTAAATTGTCCACCACAGGCCCCAGTAAATGTCCATCATGAGCAATGTTGAAACCTATAAGCTTCTGCTGGCTTGGCTGGCCATGTATAGTTAAGTCTGTCAGACTTCTCCAAAGTCTCCCCACCCATTGAATTATCCATTATACAGGGTCAGCTCAGTACTTCTTGCAGGGGAAACCTGCTGGTTTTGGCCCTTCATAATGAATAGTGAAATGAGATCATTAAAACCACAGCTCTGCTTGCAACACTCCCTTTAGTAAAAAGACCACATAGTGAAAGAGGCACGGTAAAAGAAAACAGCGTTTGGTATGACAGCCGCGAGATAAACACCACCTGACTTAAGTGAGAGCTTAGCTATCACACTTGTGAGTTGAGATGATGTGTGCTAAAGTATGCCCTCCAGTGTTCTAGGTTTAAGGTGTGCTAAGTTTAACAACTAAAGCATTTCTTTAACCTCCCTAATTATGTGTCTCATTTACATTGTGGGAAGCACATAATCGGTAGAGAATAATAGGGACATATGGTAGGATGATGACATTCCTTTCCAGCAGAGATGGTAACAATATATAAAAAAGAGAATTACATTTTTTTTTTCTAAAAGAATGAATCCTAAGTTAAAGAAAGAAAAATGTTGAGGACCAAAGTGGCCAACAGGCATAGATACGTGTATGCTAATATTGTGAACCGATTATTATTATTGTACATTGGAAAGGTCCTCAGTAAAGGAGCTGAAAAAAATACAGGATGGAGATTCCACAGCCTGTCCAAAAAGATTGTACTGCAAAATGGGGTTTCATCTCAAGAGTTTACAAACCTCTCATCTGTGACATGGCACCACTCTCCAGTAGACAGTCAGGCATGAGTGAGTGTGAGTGCAGCAGTCACTCATCTAAAGTGACAGGATATGGTAGGCAAGATAATACGTTAATGTCACTGTGGTCCGATGGAGTATATATGAAGAATGTGTAGAGGAATCCTCAGTCCTTTTTTCAGTATTTTATTCAGGAATAAACTGGGAGCTGAATGGGGTCAATTACTTAGCTAGAAACAAGGAGGGAGAGACGAGTAGCTTCACATCACAGAGAATTATACCACAGACGAGCAGCCATGCAGAGAGATATGGGGGGGTTAAGGGAGGGTGGACTGAAGTTGGGAGGGATTGAGCATCCAAATTTAACATTCAACCCTGCGCTGTCAAATTATCAGACTCTGACTTGCTTGACAGCACTTTGCTGGTTTTGATGGATCAGGGATATAACTCCTGGGATAGAATGATCACTTTTTCACTGCCAAAACACAGCAGAGTCTTCAGTGTTAATTCTCGTCTCTGGCTGTGAAGAAGATATCTTTGAATGAACGTGGCAACTCCAGAAGGGTTTAAGAGACTGTGTTAAAGAGAATATTGCCATCTCTGCCTTAGATAATGCTAGTACAGTTTATTGTAGGGAAACGAATCCATCTATCTGAGATCAGCAGGAGAACAGCGAAGCGTTAGAGTTAGCAGTCAGCATGGGAATTCCGCTGCATTAATAATGGATGGAGAGCTGTTTGGATAAATTCACGCAGGGCTGCAATTATTGCTCACTGCTCCTTAACAGTCCTCTCGTAGTCAACATGTGCATAGGCTCCGTGCAATTAGTGAGCTTGGCTAGTAATGTCAGAGGCAGCTGAATCCCAATGACTCTGCTGTAAGGTAAAAACAAACAAACCCTGAAACCTTGCAAGACTAAATATAAATAATCCTTTTTCAGCCTTGCACTCTAAAACGATATGTCTTTTATTAGATATTTCTGTCTTTTACCTAAATATGTTGTTTTCCAGAGGTTAGTTCTTTGTGAGTCAAAGTCACGGGTCTTTAGACATTAGAGAAGAAGTCTTCCCCAGCAGGTCTTTCTAAATGCTCTTGTTCACGTGTGAGGATATTTGAAGACCTTGCTGGTTATGCATGCATATTCAGACATTTCCGGACCTCTTTCTTATTTGGATTCACAAACCTCACTGGTTGTTTTCTCATGTATTTAACATTTTCTGAACACCAGATGAATCTTTTGTGTTGTGATTGGGGAATTGTTTTTCTTATATCAGAGGCAAATGTTGTTTCCTATCTCTTCAGGAAATGAAGTATTTGAGCTCAGACCATTACAAACATTGTCTTGTGGAGACCAAAGAAAGACCTTTGTAACATATGATCTGCCCACACTTGGCAAGGAAGCGGTGACAGAAAGCTTTGTTTTCTTCTGTGTCTTTGTTCCTCCACAATCTTTTCTTCACCAATGTCTTCTTCTGCTACTAACAGGTATGATTTCTTTCCTGTACTTATTTTGAGTAAGTTCCATAATAGTGTAACACTGATTAACACTCCTACCACAGCTGGCCTAGTTTACATATATGGCATGTCCATACTAACTCTGCATGAACATGAATCCATTTACCATTGTCCATGACCTGTTTACCACCCTACGATTTACTGTAGAATGGAACAAGTCTTTGTGGGAGGTTCCACCACAGAAGCCAACCAACTTTTGAAGGCTGATGACTTTATTTAGAACATAACCAATCCTATATAAAAAAACATGGGTTTTAAGTCTTCCATAGCTTCATCTAGACCCAAAAGTGTCACCTCCTGTTGATCTGGGTGCTCTGTCTGCCCTGTTACTTAAATGTCAGGGGGTAAGGAGAAGACCTTATTTCATGTACACTAACTGTATTTCCTTGCTTCCTTTACTCCGTGCTGTGACTGTCTCTGTGGGTCCTGGTTGAACAGTACATGGCAAAAAAAATGACAGCATTTTTAATATTAAAAAAGAGATGATCCTCCAGTCTTCGTTTGCCTGATATGGTTGTTCTGTGATGAGTAGTCTGCAAGACTGTTAGTCCCTAACCCCAACCTGTTTAACAAACTGTATAACATACTAATGACATGAAGGGGATGCTGCTGGATTAATTAATGAACCCAGCAGCAAGGGAGGTATGTGATTAAGCTGACAGGAAGCAGCAACGTGATACTTAATTAAGCAGCATTTCTCTCATCTCGAATTACTAGTAGAAAGAGACAGTGAAACGCATGGAGTTTGGTTTTCGAAACACAATTGCTGCTGGGCTCAGCAATGGACCGTAAGTAGCAATAATCAGCACATTTTGCCACATGGACACAAAACGACATATGGTGCAAAAAAAAAGAAATTAAGCTCAAAGGATGTTTATGATTTTTTTCTGTTTTCGTTTATATTTTGCAAGAACTAATAAAGCCTGGATTTTTTTTTATTGCAATGTTTTATGTGAGATTAATGCTACCGTGCTAGAAACTGTGCTCAATTGAAGTCATCTCTGTGTCCACCGTTTCACATAAGATTTCCCAGGTATTTCCGATGAGAGCTGGTTAAGCAGTCGCGACTTTTAAGTTCTTTCATTGAACCCTGCTAACATGTTTGTGAATCATGCTGAGGTGCCACCATTCAAGGAGGTGAGGGGCTTAGCAAAGTAATGTAGGCTATTTATATATATGTAGTCACCTCCCCATTTGAGCCAATGGAATGCCCCTGCTGACAGGACCTTTCTAGTGGTTGCACATTTCAAACTTTGCACCACAATCTAATATAGAATGTGGGTAAATCCCCCCCAAAATTGTAGTAAATCCCTTGGATAAAAAAAGTAAGTTGCACAAGTGTTTAGATCTTTTTATAGGCCTAGACCCTACAGTCTGTGGAGAAGGAACCTGTTTTATTATGTCTTGTCCAATGTTGTTCAGAGAAATTATTTTCTTTGCTAGTATAAAAGCATCCTCCTTTGTTTGGCATTACAAACTGTTTGCACCATAGAATATAATGAGATGAAAAAAGATCATCCTCGCATTACTGATTTAGTAGACCTCTATGGAAATCTTCCTCTCACAGGTCCTTCTGATCTCTGCTGGATGTGAAGCTGAGGAAACATGCCACATTATTTTATTATTGTTAGTGTTTTATTATTTTTAAATGATATCTAGTGTGCATTAGCGGATTCCTTAGTGCTATTATAATGAAGGAGAGTACAAAATGCACAATATACAAAATTAAGAATAACGTGAACACACATAAGACACACTGGTTGGTAGCAAAAAGAGGGATCTGCTCTTGCAAGCTTACAGCCTATTAGATATATTCTCACCTTCATGACCTATGTAACTGTTCAAGGTGCAATACAATATACGGTAAATGTAAATAGAGAGGAGGCAAGTACAAGAATGTATACATATACTTGTACATGAGTACACACATATAAGATGTATAAATTGGTGAGGAAGCCAAGAAGGAAAATTCTTGGTATGATTAACGAGTTGTCTGGGTAAGTCTTACTTGGATATTCCCCAAGACTCAATTAAGAGACGCTCTGGTTTTGGTCAGATTAATCAGCTGTCATTTCATCTGGGTCACACAGCGCAGAGAATTAAGATCCTACTCTCCCTCTACAGCCTCCTCTCCAAGAAAAAAATGAAACAGAATTTTTAATTAAGAAATGGGCCATTAGAAGATACAGTACACGTGTTTAATGATATGAAATGTAATCCATTTAGATTCTTGGATTTTAAGTAATGACCATATTGAAATACATTTCCTAAAAAAACAAACAAACATAAAAATCCTGGATTTAGATAACAGTATCGTAGTTTGCATATATTTCCATGCTGTGGACTGTTAATGGGGAAAAATTCTGATGGTCTTTAATGCTGCTATGCTTGATGACATGGTTTGTGTATATATCTGGAAATCTAGAAGCTGTGATTTATGGTGAATAGGTTACGACTGTCATCAAAGCAATACACAGGGTGAGTTTCTAGCACATAACGCAGCAAATGTATCAACATTCAGGCATTTTGCACGGGTGAAATACACAGTATTATTAGCTCTACTGTAATTGGAACTCTCTTATCTTGGGCTAGGTTTTATAAATGGAAAGCTTCGACAACCTAAATCATTAGCTAAATCTTGGGTCAGCAAGAAGGTAACAGCTCCCCTTCCATATTACATAGATAGCAGACCTCCAAACTGCCACATCTTTCACAAACACTGTTTTCGGACACACAACAGAACAGACACACTCTCCGATTATGTGGCCCGCTTGGGGAGTACTAATCTCCCCTGACCAACCCGCCATGATGCAAAATCAATAGTGCCGGTGCTGGCATGTAAAGCCAATGCAAATTGGGATTTGAGTCCAAAAAGTGATGTTGGTACATTAAAGGAAATATAACCTTTCACCATTTTTTTGCTTAAATGCGTTCTGAAAAAACAATGGCAAGTTTACATTTTATACAGGATACTAGTACATTAATATGTTTTCTTTTAAATAATTTAACAAAATAGATAGGCATTCTCTTCTATATTTGTTATTTTCCTAATAAAGCTACCTGGTAAAATACATGTAAAGTAAGTTTTTTTTTATGTGCATCCTTCTGTCTGTTTTTGTATTCAGTGCTAACCAGGGAATTTTCTTTTCCATAGAGAGCAGCCCATTTTTAGCACCCGTGCTCACGTTTTTCAAATAGACCCTGTCACCAAGAAGAACTGGATTCCTGCCAGCAAGCATGCTGCTACCGTCTCATATTTCTACGATGCCACAAGAAATGTATATCGGATCATCAGCGTTGGGGGCACCAAGGTGAGGGATCGTGAAATGTGTCAAACAAGAAGATACAAGAATGTGTCGTCAACATGAAATATCCTATTTCCTCAGGCCATCATCAACAGCACGATTACCCCAAACATGACGTTCACCAAGACATCCCAGAAGTTCGGACAATGGGCTGACAGTCGCGCCAACACAGTCTATGGACTGGGCTTTGCATCTGAACAGAACTTGTCTCAGGTATGTGTGGCTTTTAAGGCTCCTGAAACTGCAGGTGTTTCGAGTTGCTGTAGGCTCTGATTTTTATACCTTCTCTGTCATGTAGAGGTAACAAACAGAACTGTATGTTCCGCTGAATGCCATGAAATATAGTACCCGACAGCTTGCAAAACAGCATTTGTTCTTTGCAAATATTGTACATTTTTGTACAACTTGATTATTATTATAAAAGCCAGTTTATTTATCCAGTGTATGTTAAAAGGGACAGGAGAAGCTGCAGCTCCACACCCCCTCCTGCAGCCAATCAGTTGCAGGAAACTGCTACCATTGAAATCAATGGGGCAATTTCCATACATGGGCAGACCGGCCTCATTAGGCCAAACCCCACCACCCCAGTGATGTTTACTAGAGCTGACTGGCAGTGAGTATATCATGAGCCAAGAGATGTGCTCCACAACAACTAGCAAAGGTGGTAAAAGGGCAAATGCAAGGGAGGCATAACATAAATTCTGGTATAATATGCATTAAAGTACATATGTTGGCTGGGGTGTCCCTATAAGCACTATTAAATCATTGTACATATACAGTGATGGAAGAAATGATTTGATCCCCTGCTGATTTTGTACGTTTGTTTTGCCCACTGACAAAGACATGATCAGTCTATAATTTTAATGGTAGGTTTATTTGAACAGCGACAGACAGAATAACAACCAAAAAATCCGGTAACGCATTTCAAAAGTTATAAATTGATTTGCATTTTACTACGTATTTAATTCTCTATCAATCAGCAAGATGTCTGTCTCCCAGCTGTCTTTTATACACGTAATGCGCTGAGATTGGGAGCACTCTCTTAAAGGGAGCGCTCCTAATCTCAGCTTGTTACCTGTATAAAAGACACTTGTCCACAGAAGCAGTCAATCAGATACCAAACTCTGCACCATGACCAAGACCAAAAAGCTGTCCAAGGATGTCAAGGACAAGATTGTAGACCTACACAAGGCTGGAATGGGCTACAAGACCATCGCCAAGCAGTTTGGTGAGAAGGTGACAACAGTTGGTGCGATTATTCGCAGATGGAAGAAACACAAAACTGTCAATCTCCCTCGGTCTGGGGCTCCATGCAAGATCTCCCCTCGTGAAGTTTCAATGATCATAAGAACGGTGAGGAATCAGCCCAGAACTACACAGGAGGATCTTGTCAATGATCTCAAGGCAGCTGGGACCATAGTCACCAAGAAAACAATTGGTAACACACTATGCCGTGAAGGACTGAAATCCTGCAGCATCCACAAGGTCCCCCTGGCCAAGAAAGCACATGTACAGGGCCGTCTGAAGTTTGCCAAAGTTTGCCAACATCTGAATGATTTAGAGGAGAACTGGGTGAAAGTGTTGTGGTCAGATGAGACCAAAATCGAGCTATTTGGCATCAACTCAACTGTTTGGAGGAGGAGGAATGCTGCCTATGACCCCAAGAACACCATCCCCACATCAAAAATGGAGGTGGAAACATTATGCTTTGGGGTGTTTTTCTGCTAAGGGGACAGGACAACATCACCGCATCAAATGGACGATGCATGGGGCCATGTACCGTCAAATCTTGGGTAAAAACCTCCTTCCCTCAGCCAGGGCATTGAAAATGGGTCGTGTATGGGTATTAGCTTCACAATGTGACCTATGTGATTTTGCCACCAAGTACTAAGTCATGTTTTGCAAAGGGGTCAAATCAATTTATAATTTATTTGAAATGGGTTATTCTGGATTTTTTTGGTTGTTATTCTGTCTCTCACTGTTCAAATAAACCTACCATTAAAACTATAGACTCAACATGTCTTTGTCAGTGGGCAAAGGTACAAAATCAGCAGGGGATCAAATAATTTTTTCCTTCACTGTAAATTTCCAGAAAACCATATGTTCTTCATTTCTGAAAATGCCTTAAAAATCAAAGAGAAGAAACCCAAAAGTTTATTCTTTATACTATGCAGCACTTATATATTTCACCATAATATCCCTTAAAAGCAGGGAAATCAAACTCAAGGTGCCACGGAAAAATCTTAAAAGAGTAAACGAAAACATGTAAACAAGTTTGATACTCTTTACTGTTATAGAGACAGTTAAAGCATATATTTAATGCATATTATTTCTTCACATCTGTGTGTGTGTGTGTATGTATGTATATATATATGTATATATATATACATCTTTATTATGCAATTTCAAAGAAGTGTATTGCAAGATAGTGTCTACCATACATTGTAGATTGATGTTGTGGGACAGAGTGTTCACACACAATGTTCTCACTGCCAGCACAGTAACGTGTCTGTGTCACAGAGGTGTTAAGCAGAATAAATACAAATGCTCCATGATCTGTGAATTGGCTTGCAGGAAGCCGAGACCAAACCGTCTGTGCTTCTAAGGGATACCTGTCATTTAAAATATGCTTTGACAGTTTGCTTACAATATTAGTGGCAGTAGTTTTCTAATTTGTGGGCCGGGGTCCAGCATTTGATTAAATTGAAGGATCAGACATCTGTGAGCATGGTGATTTGTTCCAGATCAGGCAACAGATTTGCAGGGATGCACAATAACAAGTGGGGGATTAAACCCAATATTAAAATGACTTGTGCTGTATGCGTCCAAATGCCCATGAAATAATACAATGGTAAGGACCGCATCTAACGTTTGTAGGCTTATATGCACAGGGATTCTTCTATTTAAGGTTTTCCACAGCAGGATCTGCTCTTGGATCAGCAAGATCTAGCCTCGGCAGTGGTGAATGATGCAGGTGCAAAAGGGTAAAAGTTGTACAGTCACCATAGTAACCACTGGAATTTTTCTGCCGACTGCTCCACACCTCCATACCGGTTCAAAGCCCAAATTGCTTGTATAGAAATTGCAGTTGAATTGTTTACATTTTTGGGCACTTCAGTCCTCATACAGACTTTAATGAATATGATGATTGAGTGGTACTTTATAATTCAAATTTGTATCCATAATACATAGAAGGATTCATAAGAATCATTTCACTACATCATGGGTGATCACCCCTCCTGAACAAGGTATATATATTTTTTGTTTTACTTTAGTATGCATTCATATATGGTGAGGCAGTCTGCAAGGGATGAGTGATAGAGCCCAACTACAGGAGCATAGGTTGAATAATATTCAAACAGACCCTGTAATAACTAACTTGAATGCGCTATGCCATTTTGACATGGTGATACAGACAGAGACAAATGAGAAATAGAAAAAGCAACACAAAATTAAAATGCTTCCCCTTTTAACGTACTCTTAGAATTACCATAATTAATTCTCGGATTGACACTTAAGAATTAGCACACACAGCAGGATTTTACCATGTGACTAACTCTTTCTGTGAACAATGATCAGATATCTTTTTTTCCCCCCAATTTTTCTACAATCATTTCTCTACCATGTGCTGTTGACAAAAATAATATTGAGATGTTGTTTTATACCATTTTACGCTAAAAGAAGCTTTTTTTAATGCAATCCCTTGCAGTTTGCAGAGAAGTTCCAGGAGCTGAGGGAAGCTGCTCGACTGGCAAGGGAGAGATCCCAAGATAAGACTGAGCTGACCAGCCCGGCCTTCAATCTCACATCCCAGCAGGTAGAACAGCTTTCACGAATCACTTGATAGAATCACTGCTCTGGCAAAACAGTATGCAGTCAGAGGAGCAGAGTCCTAAGATCTCTGCTTTGCTTGTTCATTAGTGCTATCATTAACAGTTCTTCTTTAACATCCTCTTGTTAGCCTCTTTGTATTTCCAACCTCCTACCCTCTCCTTTGTTCCTGCTCGGATTCTCATCTTCTGCACACCCCTATTAATTAAATCGTTTGCTGCCTCTCACACTTTCTAGTTCACAGTTTTTTCATGTTATCGGCTGTCACATGACTACATTTCTTCCACCTTCCCTCTCCTCGCTCCTTCTCGTTTTATTTTATCGTACCCATCCCCTGAATTATACCTTCCGCCAACTTGGTTCCAACATCACAAAAACAGTTCCTCTATATATCTCACTCTCTTTCTCCTTTTCTCTTCCTTTTCATACCTCCTCACATTTGAAATTGACAAAGAGGGACACTTAAGTGTGGTTAGAGGTATGGCTAGATGAACATATATATTTATATATAAAATATATTTTTTTTGTTTACCCAATTTAATGTATTAACAACATTTTTTTTACTTTTGAAGTATGTATGATTGTGACTTTTAGGGCAGTAAAACACTGTATACCCACCAAACATTCTGAGCGCCCAGAAAAGAGGGACATCAGGGCAGGTAAAAAGGACAAAGGGGTTTGGGACCCAAAGAGAGACTATCCCTCCTAAATTGGTACTCTTGGGAGGCTCTTGTGTCCCTTTTTTGTGGGAATCTGTTATCATCCAGATTTCCCAATGCCCAGCTAAACTGCTGACACATTAAGGTGAGAGACTCTGGCAGTTTTTAATCCTGGCACTAGGGTATCTTACACTCTGCCAGTCGCTGCAGCCTGCTGGATTAGCCTGTGTATCTCAGGGCATTAAACAGATGGGACAAAAGCTCTGTGTTTGTTTTAAACAAGCTGTTATGTGATTATTTCATTGGAGCTACAGGGGAGGCAAAATTAACACAAAGATTAGGGTTTGCACAGAATTGATTAACCCATATGAAGCAGGGGATCCCCATCAAGCCTTTATTTAATTTTGGAGACTGTCTACCTCCACAGATCACTAGATCCCTTACGCCCTTAAAGACTGCTGTGTAATTCAACGACAGCTTGTAGTGTCAAATGGAACTTTATTATCGAAGAGAGGATGGTATGATTATGGAGAACAAATGTCCACTACAGGGATGCAGATGTTACTTCTGTTATTAATATTCATAAGGTGCCAACATATTCTGTAACCATGTGCCAGGAGGATACAAAGCCTACCGAAATCAATGACAAGTACCTATAGGTGATACAGGAAATACCTGTGGTGGAGATTATAAGCTTTTAGGGCCACGACATTTGTCACGACCTCTGTTTTCCGAGTGTCTGCATTATTCATATGTTAATTATTTTCATTCTTTGTGTATCTGAACATTTTACAGCTGGTTGACCATATGGACACTGTAACTGTGGACAGTTACGTAAAATGTTTAGTGCATTATAGCCCAGAATTAGGCATTTTTAGAAATGTCCCTGGTTAAAGGAGCTATTTGATAATCCCATTGTGATGGCCTAGAGAAACATGTTGGGACTGTATTATAAATAAGCAATGATAAAAACACAAAAGACATAGTGATGTCACCATGTGAGCATTAAAAGGTGCCCACTGTCCTGTGTTATGGTCAACAACTTGTGTCACCTGTGTCTTTATTGCACTGCCAAGAAGAAAATTGTGTATTTTAAATATTTGGAAATATGGAGTCTCCATTGGAATTGTTTACTTTTGACCTTGCTGTCAAAAGCAAGTTAATTGCCGACAGCTTCTTAGTCCGTGTTACCTTCAATATGTACCTAATAAAAAAGAAAAAAGGGTATTTGGCATGTTTCTACTCGCTCAGAACATTTGTTTAAAAGAACACCATGATTCATCTTCCATGTTGTACGCTGGCTCCTTGAATACTTCATTAAACACTTAGGTATACATGGAGTCAAGTCATATGCAAGACCTTGACATTTTAACCTTCAAGTACTTGTTGGGTTAAAACGATTATATTGTCAACCTTGAAGATGAAGATGTACTTAATGAAAAATAGGTCAAATAGACATAATTGCACAGCTCAAGATATTCTAAACATCTAGCCATTCCTTGCATAACAGAAAGGGTATTTGCACTCCAGTTATTTTTAGTCAGATTAATATACACTATAATTATTCATTTAATTAAAGAACTGATGTGTGGGAATAACATCACCAGAAGTGCACTTAGCTCAAGTCTTCAGTGTCCAACCCTTGGAGTTTTGAGCTGTTCATAGGGTCTCCAGTAGACAAATGTATGTAGAGTGTATCCTCTCAGTATTATACAGATCACCATACTCGTTATAAATGTGAACCATTAACATGCTGGTTTTTAGTAGTAGCATATTTTTTTTTTTTTAGCAGTAGATATTTGAGCAGTATAGCAGCAGGCACCATGTGTTTCCACCAAGGGAGCCAGTGAACCTTAAGACAGACTTAAAGGCTCATATGATAAGCAAATTAAAGTACTCTATCTTATACACAGTGGATAACAGATTCTAGAGATTGTCCATGCTATCTCACAGAATCGCCTCAGTGTTTTTAGTATTCAGATTTTATTAATCATCTCCATTATAGCTACAAATGATCATTTGTCTTTCTTTGTCCCATTTGTGGGGATGTAATATCTACAGAGCCAAATTAGAACCTTCAGGCTCAAAGTTCCAGAGAAGCATTCGCTCTGCTAGGAATCTTGGGTACAAATATGACTTGTTCTGTTCTAAGACAATGTCACTGTAAAGAATTTGGCTTCAAGTTGCTGTAGAGAGCAGAGGTGCAGAAGAAGGCATCTAATCTGACCCGTTAATTCATCTGCTTTATTTCTTCATCTCAGCTGCCAGGGACCATGTGATAGTCTTTATTTACCTGCTCCCCATGTGCAACCCACTGTGTATTACAGAGGGGGTCAAGTAAGGCTAATTTCACAGCAAATGTCCTAACTCTTTCACACGCATTTTTAACATATGTATCTAGGTGTCCTTCAATCACCATCATGTTACTTTTACAAGTGCCAGTCTGTGTTTTTTGTAGTATTTGCATATACAAGTTTGAGGTAGATTCAGCACCAAGTGAATAAAGCCATCAACATAATAATTGTTATATTCATATAAACAGATTATGTCTAGGATAAATTAAGATCTGTTACACGTTAGAGAGATTTAAGAGTAGGGAATATTGTTTGGGTCTTCTTTTCTAAGCAGCATATTCTATTGAAAAGAACATTTCTAACTTTCACTGTCACAGGTTGAGCAAACTTTCACTATTTGGTGACTACTACGGAGTTTGTTTGAAAATGTAGGTCATGTGACCAATTCGGTTAGATACTGTTCGAATATTCTTTGTCTTGAATATCTAAGCTTCTCCAGCGATCAAACCGCAATCAAGACCACAGCTTCTATGTCTAGTAATTAGGTTTATTCGATAACAAATGATCAATTCATACAATACCAATGCTGGAACCAAGTATCTTGGTGAGATGAAGATGAGAGCGTGGAAAGAGCGTGGAAAGAGCATGGAAAGAGACCTTGTTCTTGTAATCATGCCAATTTATACCCCTTTACATTTGGTTAGGGTATACGTAAAGGAATCCTATTGGAACAGTCATATGATACACCGGCATTCCACAGAAGACCCTCTAAGCTACGTCACTTAATGTTCCTAGCATTCAAGTTGCATTCAGGCCTAAAATGTGCAGAACAAAATAAAAGTATAAAAATGATTTCTTACAGATACCAAAGACCTCTTTGAAGTATACAAAAGTGAAATCACATTTTTATTGACATAACTCTATAAAATCTCCCCAGGTAGTACCTTCTCCGATCATCAGTGCCAATGGACCAGGTGATGACAAGCTGTTCAGGAGCCAGAGTGCAGAGATGGAGCTCAGTACAGAAAGAGAACGTGTGAAGAAGATGCTTTCTGAAGGGTATATAGACACATAATTCATAATTGTTTTACACATACTTCTTTGATTTGTACAAATTGTGGGTTTTTAAAAAACAACACTTTATGTAATCTAGGCAGTATCTTAGCATAAGTAGTGTATCAAGGAGTGTCAAAATTATGCTGAAACAAAATGCTTTGGAGACAACAGACAGTACCAATGTTGAATAGTGACTTTTAATCAGAGTAACTTTAACATTTAATCAAGTTTTGAAGTTTTAATGAAATGCCTCAGAATTTATGTTTTGGTTTTTTTAAATCAGGGCTAGATGTAACCATTAACGATAAATTTATGCAGGGAGTTTCAGTATACTTGCCAGTACTCTAAAATCAGTTGGAAGCCAAAATTACTTGCATGTAGCACCAGGGCACTGGCCTCTGTATTAGAAGACCCAAAATACATTGGACCAGAGTAACTCTGTTTAGCATGGTGAATAATGAAGTGAGAAATGGACCTACACAAAGACAGGGCCCAACACGTACTGGGTTATTGCACCATCAGAATGCCATTTAAATTATGCCGCATCCATTTAGATGCATGAGGGTCCTTTCAATTCTTAGACGGCTTTGTGTCTTGAATATTTCCATCCACTGTTTCGCTTCCTCTTCTGAGCAACCATTTTATTTATGGAGAGGCCTCATTGCATGGCCTTTTCCTTGGTTCTGTTGAGGAAGGTTTTTCAGAGCTATATCCAGCTAGTTTACCATAACTGAGCTGAAACATGTGCATCTTGTTAAGAAATTATTGATTATGAATAATGCCTTGAAGATGCCTGTGAAAGCTTTCCTTTTGAGTATCACACCTCACCTCAGCACAGAGATTGGGGACATTGAGAGTGCAGAATTAAATAAAGTGTCACATTTCATTCCATATCAAGTCTCTCTTCAGTATGTGCTGCCGGACATATATTGGTCTAAATGATCATAGTGTGTAAAGTTCTGCAACAATACCCTGAAGGCTAGTGGCTGTAGTGTGACCCGTTTATCAGTCTATGTCTACAGACCCTTGTCTAGCGGATTATGTCCAGACCTAATCTGAGTGAGAAAGTATTGTAGGTCCTGAAGGGATTAGCAAACCATTTATGGCATGTTTTGACACTCAAATTGACACTGGAATTGTGCGTGTAACTACTTGTCTGTATTACTGCATGTGCATGTAACTACTTGTCTGTATTACTATGTGTGGATTAGATGGACCTTGGTTTACACTGGGGCACTTTTGAAGGAGTCCCCACAGGTTTTGAATTCAATCCTTTATTGTTAATGATACCATATCCATATTCTGCTGTTAACTCGTCCCTTTTTTTGTATTAAGTCATTTGCCATATGGGCCTGTAATATTAAGCGATGCTACCTAGACAAGTAATTAAATCTTGAAAATATTTTTTATTACTATGAGTAAAGTGTTTTGTATTGACAGTGTTCTACTGGTACAAACGATATCAGAAATTTTTACGAAGGGTTGATTGAATTGTGACTATGCACAAGGCAATGTTCAATGATATCAAAATATATGATGCATTTTCATATGTGGACACCTATCCATCGCACCGATATGAGTTAATTGCATATCCCATTCCAAAACCATGGGCATTAATATGGAGTTTCCCCTCTTTCCTTCAAACCCTTTTCTTTTTCCGGCATCAATGTGCTCCTGTGCATAAAGCAAAGTCCATAAACACATGGCTTGATGAGTTTAGTGTGGAGGGACTTGAATGGCCTCCATAGAGCTATGACCTTAACCCAATTGAACCTTTGGGTATTCATGCCTTCGTGTCCATCATCAGTGCCTGACCTCACAAATTCTCTTTTGACTAAATGGGCACAAATTCCCACAGACACACTCCAAAATATTGGGTAAAGAAAAACACCTTATGATTCAATAGCTTGTAGAACTACCTTTAGCAGCTATAACTTGAAGTAATCGTTTTCTGTATGACTTTATCAGTCTCTCACATTGTTGTGGAGGAATTTTGGCCCACTCTTCTTTATAATGTTGCTTGAGGTTTACGGCATTAGGTTGAGGTTTGGACTTTAACTGGGCCATTGCAAGACACTTGATTATTTTCTTTTTCAGTCATTCTGTAGATTTGCTGGTGTGCTTGGGATCATTGTTCTTTAGCATGTTCCAGTTTCGGCCTGGATTTTTTTGTCGGACAGGTGGCCTCATATCTGACTCTGCGGTGTACTTTGGTATACAGTGGGATTAATGGTCGACTCATTGAGTGCAATGTTCCTGGGTCCTGTGGCTGCAAAACAAGCCCAAATCATCACCTCCCTACCACCGTGCTTGACAGTTGGTATGGGGTGTTTGTGCTGATATTCCCCAAACATTCCACTTTCGTCTCATCTGTCCAAAGGACATTGTTCTAGAAGTCTTGTGGTTTGTTGAGGTGCAACTTTGCAAACCTAAGCTGAGCTGCCATGTTCTTTTTAGAGAGAAGAGGCTTTCTCTTGGCAGCCTGTAAGAAATCATTGTTATACTTTTATTCTACACACTTTAGGCCTGAATGCAACTTAAGTGCTAGGTACGTATGTTATCAGTTATGTGATGTAGCTTTGAGGGTCTTCTGTGGAATGCTGGTGTATCCTATGACTGCTCCAATAGGATTCCTTAAATTCATATAGTGCCCATATATAGTAAGAACTTATAACCTAACTCAGAGAAAAGGGGTATAAATACTCATGGCTCCAAGGGCAAGGTCTCTTTCTCCTTCATCTCACCAAGAATACTGAGCCTACAGTACCTACAAACACCACCTAATCATCAATCAGTACTGTCTGTATATTACGTTGTTATTGAATAAATCTACTTAAGAAGACTTAGAAGCTGTGGTCTTGATTGCTGTTTGGCCGCTGGAAAAGTTTAGATATTTAAGACAAAGAATATCTAACACAACCCTTCCAAACAAACCAGTTTAGTCTTTTTCTAATTGTACTTTCAGGAACTTTAGCATTTAACATGCTAACTGAGGCCTGTATTGTCTGAGATGCACCTTGGGGTGAATTAGCTGGCATATCCACTCCTGGGGAAGATTGGCAACTGTCTTGCATGTTTTCTACTTTTGAATAATCTTTCTCACTTTAGAATGATGGACTTTAAATTGTTTAAGAAATGCCTTATAACCCTTCCCAGATTGATGGGCAGCTTTTGTTTGGTGACATTTTTCCTCCTTGGCATTTATAGAGGTGGTCACACTTGGTGATCAATTAATCAAGGGCATTTGATTAGCAGCACCAGCCTGCTACTTACCACCTTAATTCCTATATAAGCAGTAAGGGTGTACTTAGTTCTTCACACATGGTTTCTCAATTTTGGCTTTATTTTTGTTGTATAGATCATGACATAGTGTAATATGGCATGTGTTGTTTATCTGAGGTTGTATTTTACCTAATTTTTGACCAGCTAAGGAACATATGATTGTTATTATGTCCTGATATATAAAACCATATAATTCAAAGAAGGTGTACTATACTTTTTCATACGACCTTAGGTGTGATGGTCAGGTGTCAACCTTTGATATGTTTCATTGATTTATGACTTAGATGATAATCTAAGCATGTCAATAACAATTAAAACTTTACCAGTCTGTCCACCATTTAGACAAACAAAAAAGAAGGGATGTATCGATGAAAGGATATATTCTTTCTAATGTACTCTATAGACTTATATGGTAATGCCTTTAAACCACCCAATGCTTTTTGGAGAAGGTTCATACTTTTAAAGCTGAATCCTGGAAATTAGTGAGGGATATAGGATGTCTGTGATGTTTGAATTCCGGGTCCTGGAAGTACCTGCCAATATGGTATAGCTACATTTTGAATACCTACAACTAAAATACCTTAACTATTTTAAAATATTAATGCCATGCTCCGATAAAAATGGGTGACAAGTTCATTCTTTCTCCCAAAAATTAGAACATATAAAAACTGCAAGAAATGTATCTATTAAATATGCATACCATATAATCTTCTTGAAATTAAATCCTATATGAATCTATTCATTTGACTGCATATGATCACAAAAAAGAGCTTAAAACTAAGACAGTTCATATAATATTGCCTAAAATGTGTCAGCCTAACCCAGATTTGTAGCTAAATTCGACCCCCCCCCTCCCATCTGCCACAAGCCAATTAAAATATCCAATAATTACAAAGCATGCTAAAGTACATTTTGATTTTCCACTATCTTGAGATGTTCAGGGAATTTCCAGCCTTGGAGTTTAACTATCCGTTCTGCCACATGTATACATGTACATGTACAGCCAATAGCAAAGAGTTAAACGTGGGCCCCATATGCAACTCTCAGAGGTCTGAAGCCATAGACTATATATATAAAGCACAGTAATGTGTAACCCCTTGTCTGCTGGTTTTGCTTTTTGCTAGAACAGCCCTGGGACAGATCATTTCAATGGGGAGCATAATATAATGAAACCTCAGGAAATCATGTGCATTTATACACAGACAATCCTCTTAAATCTTTCCCATTCAGTTACAGGGAAACAATTACTTTGTCGCACTGGACCTAGCATGCAAATAATACAATATCTTTAATTCAGGGCAATAACAAAACAAGACAGTGAACCTATATTATTTTAGAGTCTTCCTGAATGAATAATGGATTTCATACTTACGAAAACAATACAAAATTACCTATTTATGAATTATTATTAATTTGTTTGTAGTTCTATTTCTGATTGGTGAATAAGGGGGACATAAGGTGATAGCAAGTCACATAATACAAGTCTCCTTCTGAATCCTGTTGTTTTAATCAAACAAGGCAATTCTGGATTATACAGAACATTTCTTATTTGCTTTTTTGTTAAAAACAAAATTAAATTACTCATTCCATCTGTAGCCCTTTTTGCTACGATCTACCGGGTGTACTTGCATGCAGAGCCCTGGGGGCTGGTGGAGGGTTATTGATATAACCTTGTAATTTAGATGTGCAATATCATTCTTCTTAGCTTCTTTCTTTATATAAGCTAAGAAGTCCCCTCTGCCTTGGAGAATGTAATAATCCTGGTAGCTACAGGTTAATGCACAGGCACTATTATTTTCAAACCATAAGAGCCAAAAACAGTTAGACTAACAAAAAAACAACCCTAAGCAAAACCCCCAAATTTCCAGAGCCCTCTGTCTCGAAGCATGTTTGAAAAAAAGGTTTTCCTTTAATTAGCCATTGACACGCCATTTTCTTTAATCATAGAGTTATGTGTTCTCCTTGTTTCCCTCCTTATTACTATATGTAAGTATCTGATATAATACTTCCCATGTACATTTCTTGTAACAGTTTGTGTTGAATTTTGTCTATTCTAGGTAACAAAGAAAGGTATATTTTTCTCCAAAAATAATGCATGCCTCTCAGTAGCATATATATGCTACATAGCTCAGTTCTACAAGCCATCCTATTATGTGTCTATTGACCCTTTAATGCAGGAGTGGGCTTAATCATACATTGTTATACTACTGTTGTCTATGCAGCTCTGTGTGTGAGGTTCAGTGGGAAGCAGAATTCTTCAGTCTCCAGGACAATAACAACAAACTGGTGGCAGCTCTCCGAGAAGCAAATGCTAATGTTGAGAAATGGAAGAAGCAACTGGCAGGGTACCAAGAGGAAGCAGAACGGCTACGGCAACGGGTATGGAAAAGATGCCTGATGAATGCATCTAGCAGAGTCCCTCGTCTTACCATTTTTTACCAGTTCTGTATGTTTTTAGTATTTGGTTTAATTGAGAATATTGATGATTCTCAAGCATGAACCAGTCCATACTTTACTATTGTAAGTATTTGCCCTCAATAGGTCTTTCCTCAAGCCCTGTGTTTAATGAGTGCCTGTTTATATATATATATATATATATATATATATATATATATATATAATACTTCATAGCTCTCCAGTCATACGTATAACCCTACGTCTGAACTCGCTGGGTGACATCAAGATGGTCAGGAAATCCGAACCACTCCATTTTTCCATCCATTTCAAGTCTGCTGGATTTAACCACTTGGCATCTCTCCTCCCTGCCTCCTATAAAGGTGTCCGGGGGCTACCATGAACAGTTTTTTTGCATTTTTGAAACTTACTAGAGAAAAGGGTGTATTTTTGTGTCTTGTGCACAACAATATTCTCTTGGCAAAATCTATCCTAGATCATCAATGTCCCCTCGCCTTTGTACCAGTACAGTTATTCGAAATAGAGAAATGCTATTTTTCTCCTTTGCTCCACTTTCCATTGAATTGCTTTCCTATGGCATTTTCCTGCTTTAAACGAAGTCCACTTATATTTTAGGTTTCTCTGTCCTCACCGGGGCTTCTCATTTTGTATTCACTATTAGTTTTTTGCAAAACTGGTTTCTGACCCTTAATTCAAAGGCATGCGGTGTTCCGGCAAGCACTACCTTAACGGGTGTGATGTAATGGAGTGGGGGTAAAACATCCCTTGTGTTAACAGCAGTATCCCTGGAACATTTAGACTTAAATCTGACTTGTAATTATTATACCTCGGAACTACCTGACATACCCAGGAACTTAAAAGAACATAATGCTCCGGCCTTCTTCTCACAAATAACTTCCTGTTAACATTTCATTTTTTTTTTAAACAAAGAACACATTTAAGTTGTTATGTTTAAATCAAATTACTGTTATTTTGTTGAGTGGGCTGCAATTCCAAGACAGTTAGTGTGGGTTAACAGGATAAAGAGTGTGTGCTTTTTGAAAGTGGACATTCTTCAAACTGACTGACAGACGTAATAAAAGAAAAAAAAAAGAAATGGCTAATCTTGATTAAGTCAAAGCTGCTGTAAAGCCTTCTTTTCAATTTCACCTGAACTCTTTAAATATAAGTGGCAACATGATTTTCAGAGTCATGTTGATGTGTGAAATGAATGAATATTTCAAATGTAGTGTTTATTACTGTCATTGTTCTTTCCGATATTACTCTCACCCTATTCATCATAAAACTCATTTTAAATATATCATTCCAACTTCTGCCTGCCTCAAACAATTTGGGATTTCCTACAAAAAAAATAGCATTTTTTGGATTTAAAGAAGAAGATGTCAAAATTACATTTTAATTAAACATTTAAGAATTTGGGGAATAAAAATGTTAAGTTCAAGGGCACAACATAGACCATTTTCATTGACTCTAATTGTAGTGCATGCATTCTTTCAGTTATTGGAGTTATTACTCCTAACCCAGGAAGCGTCTACTGTAAGCAGGCAACATATATAGGCTCAGCAGCACCCCTTTTGACTTGAAAGGGGGTTCAGTTCCCACTGAAATCAATGGGATAATGCTCTTACTGAGTTCCACACACACACACATTTTTTATTTGTCTGTTAAAATCTTACTACCAGCTCATAAGTGTACCTATGCCAGAATATGAGTAACGCCTTGAAATCCCTGGTCTAACCTGTCACCACTGAGCAGCTAAGTATAATGGAATTGCTTTTCAGACTGTGTGTGGTGCTCTTGAGATTTGGGGAAAAATAGGCCCTTCAATAGCTGTTAGATTGTAATTCATATAATTTCTAACTCAACCCAAAAGATATTCGAAAAATTCAATTCAATTTCTGGCTTTCTAGAACAGTATTTCTTGTACATTCAAGATTTTCTTGGCTGCATTGTGTTTGTACCTCTGTCAGTATGATTCTCATGGTTGTCTCTGTTCCCTTTTTTCTGAAGGTTACTGAGTTGGAATCTCAGGCGACCCCAAACACTACAGCAGAGCAGCAAGATGAACTCTCTGAGAGATTACATGGGCTTGAGCTGCTTCTTAAGAGCAAGGAAGAGGTGAGATGTATTCAAGTCTGGAGATTGAGTTCTAATTAGGTGTCGCTAAGAAGGTCCACAATTCTACCTTGTTTTGTTTGGGAGATATTACATTTCAAGTGTAGCCAAATTGTCTCCCTTTTGCTGATGATGGCTCTCTCCACCTAATGTATCGGTTTGTCTTAGTTTTTGTCAATTCTCGTCTCATACCCCTTGAATATATGTGTTGTATTAAGCGCTGTGTAAATTGTTGGCCCTATATATATATATATATAATTATATATATTATATATATATATTGAAATATGGGAGTCAAGTGTAAAAAACCCCCACTATTATTCAAAAATAAGACTAGTAGTAGTGAAATCCAGTGATAATTACAAATCTTATCTCTATCAGTGGCAGTAGTGAAAAAAATAGTAGATAGTATTCGATATGTAGATATTTGCAAACAAAGCAGCTAGTCCTGAAGAGATATGGAGTTCCACTTGGTTAGGGAAAACCTATGATAACAAAGAGTTAACTAAAAGAATATAGAAATATATATATATTTTATTATAAAAAGAAACAAATATTAAAAAGCAAGAAACATATATTAAAAATACATCTAAAACAAAAACATATAGACAAACAATAATAAACAATAAAGATATGAATAATGGGATTTATATACCCAAAAGAAATCCAAAACTAAAATAAGGACAATCAATAAGCAATACAAAAAAACAGGTTTAAAACTCACTGTAGAGTAAGTTATGCCTGGCCAGGCTGGCACTAAGTGCAGAATGCGCCGGGTTTTTTTTGCAGCTGAGGAAGTTTTGGATTTCTTTTGTGAGGATGGATGTATGTGTGTGTCTGCATATAAATGTGTATGTATAAGTGTGTGAGCATTTGACAAGTTGATGTTGGAGGGGCTGGCTGCATTGTGTTTTCAGCTACCTGGGACGCTCAGGGGAGATCAGACGATCTCTTAAACTGCCCCATGCTCCCCACTGCCCACAAAAGATGGATAGTAGGGCAGCTACTTGGTAACAGTACCTATAAAACAGGACCATCCCGCAATCTCCAGGATTGTTCAGAGGTATAATATTTTTACTTAAAACAGGCTGCTAAAAAAGGAAAAGCCCTATATTTCAACCGGTCTGCCATAATAATTTTGGACACATGCAGCCATATTGAAATTTTTCTAACACAGCTCTGTGTACAGCTGACATTGTCTTCTGCCAAACCCAGTGACTGCCAAAAGCTCAGAGTTGCGACTGGACAGACCTGCTCTAATATAGCACCCTTTACATGCTCCGCTGAGAGACCGTTCCACCTGTTTCACATTACACCATTTACAAGCCCTGCGTCTACATACTTTGTAGGCTTTAAATGCCCGGGATATATTTATCACATTACCATTGCTTTTGACAAATCATACTTCTGTTGATTTGTGTGGAGTCCTAAAATGATAGGTCACATATACATTATAGGTCACATTATAATACATACTATACGGTTTCAAAAGATCAAAATGAACTGGCATGGTAAAAAAAGCTTTATTTATGTTTCATTTTGTCTATAGGAAATTCTCCTACTCAAAGGACAGAGGCCAGACCTTGTGGAGCTGGAGAGTGAGAGAGATGAACTGCTAAAAAGACTAGAGGTAGTTGGCTTATATACTCTCTTATGTTTCACCCCAATCCAGTTTATTATTTCCCTTCCATTTATGGTAGCTAACAAAACAAATTACAGATGATGTTTTGTGCCGTCTTTATAACTGTGGAATAGAATTTCTAATGGAAGAAATCCCCACTCCTCTTATATGCATCACAGAACAGAATGGAACCACCTATGAAACCAGATCAAGATCTGGTCTATCTGTAGTGAGTGCATAAGGAACATATTTTATTTATTTCCTTTGCAGTTTGTAACTCAGCCGCAAGCTCACGGTTTAGTGAATAAACTCCTTTATGTGTGACTCTAGCTGTCTGCAATTTATATAGTGTATGAGACTGCACTTTTTTTTAGGGTGCCTTGGTTTGTTTTACTGAAGGTTTGGAAATGGGTGGTAAAAATGTAAATATTAGAACAGAATAATGATCATCTGATGCTCACTCAGGAACCCAACTCCCAAGTTGTTCAAATACCGTCGACCACTTGGAGGATAGGTTACCTGTATACCTTCATGGAAACTTTGGTCCACATGAGAAAGTCAAGTATAATAGAAGTAAATGAAATAATGCACGGTCTGTAGTGTTGAAATAAGATCTGATTGTTGTTTTTAATGCTCAAAAGTTAACTTGTTTATTCCAGATATAATGAGAGCTCAAATTATGGATGAGATTAAATAGTAATGGGATTAGGAACTCAACACTGTTAATGCAGCTTGTCTTATTTTTTCACCATAATATTACTGTGCTGCCAGTACCAGGCAAGGTGGATGAGACCATATAAATACATGACACAGGTTTCAAGCAGCATCTGTTTAGTAAATGCTTTTATATTTAAATTCACTAACATTAACCTGTTATACACAAAATAGCTTGCACAGGTTAGGAGAAATGTAAACCGGTGAATTTTTCCAAACAAGAATATGTTTCGATCACGTACATTCTCGTGAAGTTCTTGCAGGCAAGGCATTGTAACAGGTCAAAAGAACATTGATAGATATTATAGATAATAGATTTACTTTAATAACAAACTACTACAAGGAATTGAAGTAACTCTTGAGTGGTGTGCTTGCTATGTCTGCAGGGGTAAAGTAACATATGCACCTGCTAAAAATAATTAATGAATACTCCCTTCAAAATGTTTTCATAGTGTGTTTTAAAATTCTTATTTAATTATATCTCTGAACTGTTACCAACCAAACGTTTCCCAGGAGCTACTTGTAATACAGACCAGCCAGATCAGTAATGAAGTTGAGTTTATATTTATGGGATAACTATGATAGCAGTTAGTGACATACTAAAAAGACAGATAGATAAGAGATAGACCTAGTAATTAGCAAAGTCTAATGATTAATACATACTAAATAATATGTAAGTAACTGTTCCATCCCGTTTCCATTCCTATTAATGCCGTACCCAGAAGATCATATGAAAGACCACCATGAAAGGTCCTCCAAAACACTAATGGTATACAGAACAGACTTTGCTTACTGCTGCTTTTGATTGAATATAAACCTATTTTGTTCTGGTAACTATAGCAACTAATTGTGAATTTTTCAAAGTTAGACATTTCAATATAGTGTCGGGCAGGCCCTTGTGGAGGAGCAAACCGTTCATTTTATCCATGTCAATAGTTTCCGTTCAGAGGTAACCTGAGGGGAAAATTGTACAATTGTTAAAAGTGTGAATCAACAAACCATATGTAAAATTTGAATTACTTTCAGAGTAAAGGTACCTATTGATGTACCTTGTCATTACATTGTTTACATGTTATTGGTGATTTTTCTTCTGAAGTCACTGTAGTGTTGTTATTGTCAATAGCACTGGCCTGACATGGGGTCCAATTTTTCAATTTGTCAGCTTCACTGTAGTGTCTCTGCATTTCTCTGGTAGGGATGATTCTGTTTTATGAGCGAGTAAATAACAAATCAATTAAAAGCAATGGCAAAATGATGCTGTAGAAGCCTTACTTTTTGGTGAATAAGTCATTTCATATCATCCATCTAAAAATCAGCGCATGATTATGCTTTACCTTCTTCATCCGATGCTTAAACACTATATTACTAAAACTATGTGGACAATTGATCATCACACCTATATAAGCTTATTGGACATCTCATTTTAAAACATGGGCATTATTATGGAGTTGACTCCCTCCCCCGGCAGGTCTAACAGCCACCATCCTTCTGGGAAGGCTTTTGTGAGGTCAGGCCCTGATGTTGAACAAGAAGGCCTGGCTCACATCCAGCTTTCCAATTCATCCCAAAGGTGTTCATTAAGGTCCGGGCTCTATGGAAGCCACTCAGGTTCCTCCACACCAAACTCATCAAACCATATATTTATGGACTTTGCTCTAGCATTATCATTCACTGAAACTAAGAGGCAAAGCCACAAAAGCCCCTCGTTCACAAAACATTACAGTAGGCACTATGCGTTTTTGGTAGGTAATGTTCTCCTGGCGTCAGATTTTTCCATCAGATTTGCAGATTTTGTGGCAAAAGGGACATCCTATGACAGTGCTAAATTTAAAGTCACTGAGCGCCAGTCTACTGCCAGTGTTGTCTATGGAGATGTCATGCCTGTGTGACTGAAACCCCTAAACTCAATAATTGTGGGAGGGGGTGTCCAGATACTTTTGGTCATATAGTGTATATACACACAGAGTTGTTAAAAAATTTAGCAGAATTTTTGTATTTATGTGAAAAGTACAGTGATATACTGAGATTGGCCGGTGACCTAAGGTTTCACAGGGATACGCAGTGTTGGGTAAAAATATTATGAGGGCTTTCCTATCTTTCACTATAGTTTGTCACCTCATCATCATCAGATAGCATCTTACTTTTTATTTCATTCTCGTTATCTCTGTTATCATCCCTGTCATTATGTCTGTGTGTTTGCCTTCACCATTGTGTGTCTCCACTTAACACTACCTATAGGTTTGCTTTGTAGCATATATATATATATATATATATATAATGACCAGGAATCAATAGTGTGGACTGTATTTATTTCCAGAAATATAGTATCCCTGCCTAACTAATACATAAACTGTAGTGGAAGGGCTATATAATTTTTCCCCTGAGGGTACCTAAGTGTGTATATTCTAGGTACAAGTGTGTGTCTCTGTACATACATCTTTATCTGTCTCTGTCGGCTAGGGCATCTATGTGTAACTGTGATTTGTGTCTCCTGTTTGCTGTGGATTCTTACTGCGAGTGTGCTTGCGGTTTCCATGGAAATCTTTTGCCCCAATGCTTTGTTGAAGGATAAAGAAGAATCTCCCTGTTATTTCTGTATATCTAGTGAAAAAGTCAAAGAGTGGAGGGGGAGCAGACGCTGCATGAGACCAGCTGGATCTTCTGCGTGATTACTATGAGCGAGGATATCATATTATCTCGCCCTGTGCACAGCACAGGATGGTATTCCCTGAGAAACTATAGATCTCTTGGAAGCTAAAAAGAAAGTCAGCCGTTGTCCATAACTTTGTGCGTGGAGAAGGTCATCTCTCCTGTAGTTAGACTTACCTTTTAATATAGGCATCTTATTGTCTGAGTTCTTTTCTTGTCTGTTCTTCTAATGGGATTTTGGTGATATTTGATATTTATAACTTATAATAACAATGTATTGTTTGTATAAGGTAACATAGAAAATAGTTATATGAGTGAGCATCAAAATACTTAAATACAGAACACTTCTGACTACGGCTGGAAGAGAGTTTCAGAAAGATGGTACTCTGCGCATGAAAGCTCCAGAAGGTTTCTGGGTGCTGTAAGCTCTCCAAGGACTCTACAGCTCTCTCTTTGTATGCAGATGCATCTTGTCACGTTATAAAACATTTACAGAGAAGCACACTAGAGGTCTGTTCTGCTGTTGTGCTCTCATATTTTAACCTTACCCCACACTTCTCAGCTTCCAGGTTTATATCTTTAGGAACGTATCGCTGTGCATGTGTGAATTCAGCCATTAAGCATGTATATATATTACTATGTAATGGGTTGATTATGATGTGTTTAACATTACGTACTGGGTGTTATGATATCACAGATTGCCCTGCCCATATTATGGAATTACATTATTTAATGTAATAGGTACATAACACCCTGTGCTCGCTCCCGATTTTTGAATTGTACCTATGCAGATCCCGCTATCGTGATACTGGTTAGGACATCTGAGACTGTTTAACCAAATTGAACTGATTCTAATATTGATTTTGAATAAGCATGTTGGGTATTCTTCCTTAATACATATGCATCCAAGATTAAACTAAAGCCTTGAGAGTTACCACTTATATGAAAATGTAATAAATAAACGCAGTGTATAGTAACGAAGAGTATGTTTTACCAGCTATATCTTTCCTCTGAAGAGATCTTTTTATAGGGAGTGTTTTGATTTGGTTTAAAATGCTATTTTTTTTTCTGCACGTCTCAGATGCATTTCCTCTTTGGTGTTGAACACAGTAAAGCAGATATGTTGACCTTGATCATTTCTTTATGGCTATGACTTAACAAGCATATGTTGAAAACCCAGTTTGTCACGGCTAATGTGATTAATAAACCGTTTGTTAGCGTGAAGAACACCGATGACCTCAGTGTGTGCACACATCTTAGCTACAGAAACTGCTACCAGACAAATAATGCCTCATCTGGATCATCTAGGGTCCTTAAAGGAAAATTAAACAAAACTATTTGTTCAGGATACAGTAATAAATGAAACATCTTCTTCCTATTGCAAAACAGATTTTAGAGTCTCCCTGGGTTGGAATTTTGTGTTCTGGTACATTTAAGTCTAGCAGAATATTTTTGATATAGATTTAATTCCAATTTCTGTTCCATGTCTCGTCCTTATGTCTTTGTGCGAGTTCAGTACTGGTATGAGTGGACAGCAAACCTTGTAATGTAGCATTGGTTAGTTAGTTGGTTTGGATAAGTTTTACTATCCAAACCAACTATACTATGGTGTAGTAGCTTAGCAAGATGCTTTTTTTTTATAAACCAGATATTGTAGTTTGGCATGAATAAAAGCTCGTGATCTACTTAGTCAAAGATATAATTGCACATTCCAATAACAGGGCTGCACAACTCCAGTCCTTGAGGCCAGGAGTTCTGTGTGTCCTTGCCTGAAAACAATTAGTTTAACCCCTTTGTGACAGTTTTAACACTCCTGCTGTGATCTTCTTTTTTCTCATTTACTATACCCACACAAGTTATATATTGGTTTTTTTCAGGACAAGAAGGGCTTTCTTTAGATACTGTTATTTTGATCATATTATGGTGAAAAATTGAAAAAAATATTGAGAATTGAGAAATATATTTTACTCATCTACAAAAGCTAATGAAAAAACTGATAAATAGATTCTACTTTTTGGGTTCTGGTTCTGAGCAGAAGCAGCAAGGTGAATCTCAGACTGAGAGGACAGCTCAGCAACGAAGGAGTTAACTTGAGAAGCGTAGTCAGTTCGGAGGACAAACAAACACGTCAGAGGATGAAGCCGAAGCCCAGGTCAACAAGCCGGGTCTACCGCTTTTCCTTCCTTGAACCACTTTTGATAGGTACTGACCACTGCAGACCATGAACACCCCCAAGAGCTGCGGTTTTGGAGACGCCCTGACCAGGGCATTACAATTTGGTCCTTGTCAAAGTCACTCAGCTCTTTACACTTGCCATTTTTTCCTGCTTCTGACACATCAACTTTGAGAATGAAATGTTTACTTGCTGCCTAATATATTCCACCCACTGACAGCTGCCATGATAACAAGATTATCAGTGTTATTCTCTTGACTTGTCAGTGGTCAAGCTATGGCTGATCGGTGTATGTTCAATAGTGAAAGAATAGTTGCATGCAATGTTAGGGTTAATTCACAATCACTGTTACTCAGCATGCACTATGAAACTGAATTTTATTCCATAATGAGATCACAGATAACTTAAAACAGAAAATATGTTTGACTAGGACATTTAGGACACAGATGTAGTGTGTGGGGGCGATCAAGTTTTGTATTATACATTGCATGCGTGGGAAAGAGGTGAAGGGGTCCCTCTATCATGTGTGGTTAAGAGAGGGCCTTGTTACTCAATAAAATATGTATTAAAAAAAAGAGAGGGCCTTGTTTTGTGTCGTGTGTGGGGGAAATCAGTTTGCCCTGCATAACGTGTGGGGACAGAAAGCCGGGTTCAGCCTAATCATGCAAATGTGTGTTTGTGGATGTGCATTGTGGTGTGGACAATGGGCATGATGTAGCAGTTGTACATCCTGCACATTTAGACATGCTACAGAAGTCCTTTTCATCTTCTGTAAAAAAAAAAAAAAAGTTAATGGAAATATAATATATTTCGCTTAACTTTTTTTTTTTTTAGCAGAGGAATAAAAAGTTAAAAGCAAAAAATGTATAATGTCTAGGCTGAACAACGATTTTTTCAATAATCGATTAGTTGGGTGATTATTTTTTCGGTTAATCGATTAATCAGATAAAAAAATAAATGGACATTTTTCGTTTATTTAAAATAACTGGATCTCAAAAACATAAAGCAGAATAACAAAAATATGCCACTCTGCCCTTCCCAGATATGCCTTATATCCCCTATATGCCTTAAACCTCCCTGATATGCCACTGTGCCCTCTGATGTGCCTTTTACCCCAGTTGCCTTATACCCCCAGATATGCCCCCTGCCCACAGATATGCCTTATACCCCACTATTGCATGGTGCCATCTGATATGCTTTGACACCAGATATGCCACTCAACTGCACAAATATGCCTTAATTAGCGAACCCTTTATGCACTTTTAACCTAAATGCCTATCCCTATGCCACTCTGCGGAGAATCCCAGAATATGCTTTATACCAGGCAGATATGCACTGTGCCCACCCAATCATGCTTATACCAACCTATTAATGACAACTCTACAACTGATATGCCACTCTGCCCCCCCCCATGACTTGGCACCATAGTCCTTGGTATCGAGTCGGGGCAGCTGGTGGAGGTCTGCGCGATGCACTTAGACAAACCTCTGCTGCTGGCCGGCACTTTCACCGGGGCTTCTATGGTAGAGCACCGGAAGGTCATGTCACGCTGGTGCTACCCTTCATAATGCTTAGTGAAGACAGTGAGTTAACATATTATACTCTCTGCAAATACCATTTGTACTAGAGCTGTTAAGGACAGTAATGCATACCTGTCATGGTTGTATCAGTTATTGTTGGGCTATAGCCCCATCACACTCAGCTAGCTTGATTGTGTAGGATGTAGTGTAACCAATTATATATTGTGGTAAAGTGTATGGGAGAGTGGTTGATGGGATATATATCTCACCTGGTTTCCTCAGCCGGGCATGGTAGCAAACCCAGGAGCCCTCAGGTGCGGCTTCCTATGCTCATTACTGGGGAGGAAGCCTTAAAAGAAAGGGCTGTTAGGTTTGAAGGGGGAGGAGAAACTGAGTGGAGGAGCAGCTACAGCCAGCGCTGCAGCCCACCAGGTATGAAGCTTTACATATGCAAAACCTGTTACGTTGCTTTGTGCTGGACCTTATGCTTATAGAGAGGTATCCTGATGTTTAGTTAGAGCCGGACAGGCTTAGAGTTTGTTTTGTTTGCAAGGTGCTCTGTGACCACAACATCTAAATAAACACCATTACGTTTGAAACCTGTGTGGATACCGTCATTGCCGCCCCATGCGTGAGCTGTCCCCTACAATATATATATATATTAAAGTAAATATTTTTATAGGATTTCCTGGGCTAATGTAACCATACTATTAATCTATTAAGTACTTCCATTAAGTACTTCAGATACACTTGCAGGTAAACGCATGTACTTGAAATTGAGCAACTACTATTTTGGGATACAATTAAGTGGTTGACTATTTGCAAAGCGTATGTTAAATTGTTTACATGGGGAAAGTACTTTTTAGCTACAAAATATATTTTTAAAAAATAATCATTTTATGCTTAAATGATTGTTTGACAATTCACGCTTCCCAATGCCATAGAACTGTTGAAGCTTTACCTTGAGAAATATACTATATGACTAAAAGTATGTGGACAACCTTCTTAATTATTTAGTTTCAGCCACACTTATTGCTAACAGGTGTGTAAATTCAAGCACACAAGCAGCCATCTCCATAAATAAACATTGGCAGTAGAAGAGCTCAGTGACTTCAAACATGGAACTGTCATAGGTTTCCACCTGTGCCACAAGTCAGTTTATGAAATGTGTGCCCTGCCCCAGTACACTGGAAGCGCTATTAGAACCAGGAGTAACAACAACTCAGCCAAGAAGCGGTAGGCCACAGACACACTTGTGGAGAGGGACTGCTGAGTTCTCACTACATAGTCCCAAACTGCTTCTGGAAACAGCATCAGCAGAAACACTTTGTGTCAGGAGCTTCATGAGGTGGGTTCCCATGGCCGAGCAGCTGCACATAAGCCGAAGATAGCTATGCACATTGTCAAGAATCCATTGTCCAACGTGCACCGCCACTGGACTGTGGGCCAGAGAAAATGTGTTCTCGGGCTTCACTATGTGATGGAAGAATCTGGGTTTGGTGGTTACCAGGAGATTGCTACCTACTGGTCTGCATAGTGCCTAGTGTAGAGTTTGGTGAAGGAGAGATAATGGTCCTAGTAAGGGGTAATATTAATTCTCCAGCATAAAAAGACATTTTAGACAATTGTATGTTTGCGCCTGTGAAAAAAAGCAAGGTCCATAAAGACATGGTTTGATATTGAGGAAGTCAAGTGGCCTGCACATAGCTCTGATCTTAACCCCACTGAACACCTTTGGGATGAAATGGAACGCCAATTGCGAGCCAGGCCTTTTCATCCAACATCAGTGCCTGACCTCACAAATGCGCTCTAGTGGAATTGCCATAAATTCCCACAGAAATATTACAAAATCTTGTATTAACTTTTTCCATAAGAATGGAGACAGTTATAGCTGCAAGTCAATACTAATGGAATGGCAAGAAATTGGTGAACCATGGTCATTCTTTTTCTGCGGCTGGTATGATATTCATTGTATAATTTTGGATATATTCTTTTTCTACATCATATTTTTATATATATGGGATCAAGCTTCCGAATCAAAGATATTTTTTATATTATACGTTTATTTCATTACTTCTGTTTTCATGGAGTGCCGGTGTTCCTTTTTCTGATTAACTTTAAAGGTTAACTTTGAATGAGAATGTGTTAAACATTTTAATAAGCAGTCCATTGGCCTGTAACTTTATCTTGGAGAAGCTACTATGATTTCATGACTATGTGATTTGGCCATAATACACTGTATTGTCCACTACAGTAAAATTGAGATACTTTATTGTGGTGTAAGTACAAAGTTAAACCCTGTGTTTTCAATTTTATTAGTCAGAGATAAGGTCTGCTGTTAAATGTTTTGTGCTGGAAGGTGGGGTGACTTTCTTTCATGTGAGTATCCACGCTACATTAACTTTACTTTGTATGTTGACAGGAACTGGAAGCAAGAAATCAGGAGTTAGAGAAGGAAGTTCATAAGGCGGAAGAGCAACTCAAAGAATCACAAGAGGAAAGAGGCCGGGTACGAGAAGAGATCAACAGAGCAGGGGATGAACTGGATATAAAAATCTGCCAACTGAACGAGTTACGTCTGGGACTCTCCCAGCTCCTTGAGAGTAACTGAGAGAGCCACAAAGTTTGGCCGCTGAGAACTATTGATTGTTGTTCTAGGTTGTTAGGTTTTTGGGTGACTAAAAGACTGTTCATCAGTTGTCATGGAAAATGATGGGGTTATTGGGGACTATAACAAAAGGGGTAACACTTAAATGTGTCTACTGGCTCTGTGTCCATAAATAATGTTAGTCTTTTAGTCCAGCTGTAGACTTAGTAAAGTCAGGTATACCCCCACTTCAGAGACCTGCACTGCTCTTCTAAGCCATCTTTCCACTGCAGACATAGTCGGAAATAGATTTTATTTTCTGTGATTTGTAGTGATTTACAACCAGGAGCAAAAGCCATTTACTAAAACCAAATGATATATCTGGATTGTGCAGCAGAGGTAAGCAATGGTACTGTTCTCTAGCTTTCAGTCTGTATTTCCTACCCAGGTTACAGAGGTAAGCTTTGTATAACCACTGTATACTCCCACATTGTAGACTAACAGCTAACATTTTGGAGCCATATACTCGATTATGACATAATGCAACCAACACTGTAAATGCCTTAATAAATAAAAATGTACTGAGGAAGTTGAAAGGCCTGTGTCCTGGAGACACATCACCAATCTGCAAAATGTGAAATTTCAGGAATACCTATATTAGTGTCTGTCTCTTATTGGTCCGTCTTTTCAATAAGACTGTCAAAAGTAACATTAGATCCCCCACTAACATTTCACATCCGTATAAGAATTCTTTTCTTCAGAAGGGATGCCATTAATGCAGTCTATGTCACAAGGAATATTCTGATTTAAATGTTCCATATTACTCTTTAAATTATGATTGCGATGGATTCCTTCCTGTCTACAATATTCAAGCCGAATGCCCCCACTTTCTATCCTAACTGAGGTTTACCGAGTCATCTTCGAAGAAGGGTGTTTTGTTACTTGTGGCTGTAACTTACTTGGCTATTCCAAATGTAGGTAGGACCATGGAACCTAACAGTGAATATGTGTACTTGAGTATCATGTACTTCAGTTGGTGAGAAGAACAATTGTACCCAAACTGAAGATGTGCTCCTTGGAAGGGGCAGTCAGGAATTTAGCATTTGCTCTATAAGTTCACATGAGCCATTCTAAAGTCCTCCACGTGTATATGAAACAAAGAAATAACAACAGGGTGTATTACACATATTTCCTTAGAAGGTACTTTCCCTTTTAAACTACTTCTAGTGGGTCCATAGATTTGGACTCTGTATCTCAGGAATGGAAAATGACCTGTGGGATCACAGCAGGATCACTTAAGATCAAAGGAAACACCAAAGCTGTTTAGTTCATGTTTTACTCGGGACCTCTCAATCATTTGAGCCACATTTTCATTTTAGCCCATAGAAGCAACACACGCACACAGGGCTGCCATTGGATTTTTTGGGGCCCAGTATAATTTTAGGGCATGTCCTATTCTGTCAAGGCCCATCATGTTATCCCCAAAGGGCCCTCCATGTCAGAAAGAAAAAAAACACCCCATTTCCCCAGGGGCCTTCATGTTAAAGAAGTACAGCTCACTTTGGGGTATAGAAGGCCTTTGCTTTAAGCCCCTACCAATGGGTTTTAAGTGGAGGATGCTAGTGTGGGCTTTTGCAGGTATATTGCAGTTTTCAGGAAAGTTGTGGTTTCAAATGAATTCTGTCCTGTCTACTTTCACTTTAGCAAATAACCCCCATTCAGGTTAAAGCATTCTGATCACGACTTGTCTGTTAAGGTGGTCTTTGTGTCTTTTCCAGAGAAGATGCACACATTCAGAGAAATCATTCCCATGAATCTTACAAGAAAAGTATCTTATAACTGCAGCACAATTAAGCTGTAGTGTGTTGTGGTTCGAAGGCATACTGTTTGGAACAAGTTAATGCTAGATAACATATAGTATGTACATTATGGTTGCATATTGATGTCGTTACATCTGCTGTTCAGGTACAATCTACACAGAAGGAAATTGGTTAATACTGAGCCTTTTTTTTTTAGACTTGGGCACTGTCAAAGAGTTTGTGTTTCAGGGGAAAACATTTTCCTTATTTTTAACGAAATTCGCATGTCTTCTGTTCGGGCGAAATAAGTCCAACATTTTCATTTCGAATCCCATTTTGTCTGTCTGGGTTGCCATGGAAACAAGAAATAAACGTGTATAAGTTGTTGAATTAAAATGGCAAGATTCTCCTCACCTTAGTGTAGTTAAAAGGTGGCCACGGCGACAAACGAATGGAGATTTTCGTATTGCGCACATTTGTTTTTCGTTTCTTCCGTCCAATGTTACATTCATTTGTTCGTTATTAGGACAAATGGACGAAATGATAAAATTTTGTCACGAAACCACATTCGTATGAAAACAAATGCGCAAGTCTAGTTTTTTCTTTAATAAAAGCACACATATAATTTGGTACATCCCTTATTTATCTCTCAGAACATGAACATGGAAAACTGGTAAAACACTTAACGCTGTTTAAAACTTTTTGAAAGACTTTTTCAATTTTAATAAAGCTTTGCAGCTTTGTTAAATTCATGTGTCTGACTCTTGTTTATCGATTCCTAAATTTCACAAAAGTGTGCATAACTGATTCACATATTAGGCCTGAATGGGAAAACCTACATCACTTTAACCCCTTCGAGAGTTGACATGCCAGAGATGTCCCGTTGGTGACAATTGACATGCCTGGCATGTCATGACTTTAAACAGGTGTAGAAAGTGATCTACAATCACTTTCTTCACCCAAACAGTGTTGCTGTAATTCCATGATGTCAAGGCATTCAGGCAACACCGGGATCTGCAGCAGGGGCCCCATGTGGCCCCTCCCCAGACATCAACATCTGCCATATATTGTATGGCAAAAGATGCCTGATTTAAAAGAGCTTAGGAGGCGAAAATGGTGTCTCTGAACTGCCTCGATAGCAAGTCGCTGCTCCGGAAAGCGATCACAAGCGCCAGTACGAGAGATTTTGTCTTTTGCAAGATGGCGGGGTCCTTTAAAAAAAAAAAAAAAAGAGACTCAGAGAACTAATAACAGGAACTGCATTCAACCATGCAAGTCAATGGAGCCAAACTTTCTAATCACATTGTGATTAGTAAAACAAATTAAAAAAATAAAACAGTTTTGGTTTTCCTTAATATTTAACTCTTTCTGTGCACTAATTCTACTGCCAGACTTTTTTAAACTTTGTGGTAGTATTTTTCTTACACATTATGCTTCAGGTATGAATACACAGTTCCTGGTATATGTCACTGTCAAACAACACCCAGATATGTGTTCAGCAACATCTCCTGAGTACAGTGATACCACCCATGCACATGTTTGGTTTTTTTTTTAATTTGCACCTATCTCCTATTTGTGAAATCTTTGAAACCAGGCAATTCAATTTACAACATTAAACCATATATGTTAGACAAGACACCACAGTGTATTTCAAATGCTGGTATTTCAACCCTTATGCCAGGATTTTTGGGAAAACACAGCGGCAATTTGTGGACTTCCTCATAAAAATATTTTTCATTTTTTACATTTTTTGGACATACTTTCTTTGAACTGGATGATCCCCCTTATGATGTCATGGTGATATCACTGCGGTTTTTTATTACATTTTCATTTTTTTTAAATAATTTTTTAAACTTATCTCACCGATCACAGTGATTGGTGAGCTGCGCTCCATTGATCTGCATGGTTAGCTGGAGTACCTCTGGGAACATTTTGTATGGGAGCCACCATCTTGCTAGAGACATTTGAAATGCTCCTTGGAGGATCAAACAGGGCCCCTGACCTTTTTTTGTGTCGCTGAACGCCTCTAAATCAACACTAGCTAAGCGCCACCATAATTGAAAGGTATTTTGGTTATGAAAACCCTCAGGTCTGAAAGGGCTAATTTTTTTCTAGGGTTTGCTTTCAATTTTCCGACTCGTAAAAGTTAACAAGGAAATTGGGAAAGGGAAATCTTTTTCTTTGTCTATCCCTTAGCAACACAGGTGATAGTCTCTCATCCGAGGTAGGACAAGAAGAGCAGAACTATAAAAGAGAGACCTCCTCTCCAGCATATCCAGTGTATTAACAAAGACATTTATTCAGCGGGAAAAATGTACTGCCAAGTGATAGACTAGGAAATGTAATCCCCTGTATATATTCAGTTTTCATGTCATTCTTGGAAGAGGAAACATCTAGTCTGGAAGAGTCTGCACAACTTCTCTATGGCAGAAGGGGAAAGGCCTGCCGGCTGACTGGAGCCTACCTCAGGGACCTAGGAAGAAGGTGGCAACTTACTCCAGAGCCTGAAATGTAAGAGGGATTGCCCGAAGCAAAATGCTCCCCCAGGAAGGGTATGTCAGATGGCAAAAGATGGGAGATGGTCTCCCAGGTAGGGCAGAAAGAACACCGTGTATGCGGGAGGGGAGGACCCTTATAGTTCTGCTCTAGCGCAGATGAGGAGACTATCGTCTGCCAGCAATGTTCCGATTACGTCTCCTTCCAGCTTGCAATCCAAGTAAATATATATATATATTTTTTTTTTTAAAAACACATCCGTTTTCCCTGGCGCAACACACACTCTGTGTTAATATCTGTACTGGATGCTCATGCACAAATATCAAATACATGATAAAGAATTTAGGAACAATCTCATCAACACTTATTTTTAAATTTCTATAGATGCAAAGTGTAATGTAATTAAGCATCCTTGCATGGCGCGCCACCTAAAATTATGTAAAACTTAGGTCTCCTGTGTCTGTAGAAGTTTATATGCAACCAATGAAGATCCAACCAGTTCTTTTACTTATTTTATTAAGTTTTGCTTCATTCATGTCCCTTCAGGGATTTCATTCACACAAAAGAAAATTACACTCACTCAAGATGGATACATCATCAGTGACATTTAGGTTAATTGATTTGGCAGCTCCACAAAACAGCCCCATCAGGAGCCAAATCACGGCCTAGGTATGTAAGATATTCTTCTGTAACCCAACTTTTGGCGCTAAGAAAATGTAGGCCTGTTCTTCCTCTTGGTTGCAATGGTTCAAGAAGAAAGACTTAAGCAAAATACCACATCTGCTGGCCATTGGAAGGGGCTCGTCTTTGGTTCCTGATCTCCAACAGAGAGGCCAGGCATTTTACAAGTCTTGGTGAGACAGCCTATGTCCTTTTGGCTTCTACCCTCCGGCACAGTCATTCTTAGACCGATGCCTCCATGTAAGGCAGGTCACTGTTGAACTTTGGCTGCCTTCTTTTCTTGTCTCAGAAATTTTTTCTTGAGTTTCCTGCGTATCTGGGCATCTCGCTTCTTCTGCATAGTTTCCTGGATATGCTCTTTGAATTTCTTTTTTTGCTTCTTAATTTTCTCCAGCTCTGCTTTCCTTTTTGCCTCTAAGTCTGGGTCCTTGGATAAAACAGAATTATTAGTACACTTAAGCAACATCAGCTGAAACAATTTCCTAAATGTAGAATTTTGACCATTCATATGTCCAACAAGGTCAAGACTAAACACTAGGGCTGCAACTAACGATTATCAAAATAATCGATTATATGACCGATTAATGCAATTTTTTTGTTTATTTAAAATAATTTAATGAACTGGGTGTTAAAAACAAAGAGCAGAATAAAAAGCTTAAAATTTTACATTAACGGGTGTCATTGTAGCTTATTACAATAGCATTTCTCTAAACACCTTCCTATTTTATTGTCATAACAATCAAAGCTATTTTAACCCCTTCCGGACCGCCGATTACATACTGCGTCTTCACTTGATGACCGCAGTATGTTTTTAAATATTTAAATTCCGTGATCGTGATTCGCTGAAAAGCGATCACGTGCACGGAATTGAGGGGGGGTGGCTGCTACTGATCGCTGGGAACACCCAGCGGTCAGTAGCAGCCGCCCCTCGCGATCCCAGCGTTCAAAGCGTACCTGGTACGTCCCGGTCTGCCGGTGACCCGTGACCCGGAAGTACCAGGTACGTCCCGGTCTTGAAAGGGTTAAAAGGTACAAGAACCCAAACATAATATTTATCCTACTAGGTTTTATTACCTAAGTAAGTTTTACTAGTAAATATTAATTCACATGTAAAACGTTAAAATCTTTTCATATTTAATAAAAAACTGATTGAGAAAAATGCATTTCTTGTTTTTATTTCCTTTTATTTTCCAACCTGTCTCCCAGTTATGCCCCTAGGCTTGCCACTCTGGCCCCAGATATGCCACTCCACCCCCAGATATGCCTTATAACCACCAGATGACACTCCACCCCCCAGCTATACCTTATACTCCTCTGATATGCCTTATATGCCCCTATATGTGCCCTCTAATATGCTTTGTAACTCCAGATATGCCACAGTGCCCCCAGATACGCCACAAATATGCCACTATGCCTCATATGTCTTCTACCTCCAGACATGCCACTCTGTGCCCCCCCGATATGCTACTCTGACCCCACCCCAAGTGGGTGAATGTCTGCGCGATGCACGTAGATAAACCTCTGCTGCCTGCACTTTCGCCGGAGCTTCTATGACTGAGCACCGGAAGGTCATGCGACGCAGGTGCTCCGTCATAGAAGCCCCAGAGGAAGTGCTGGCAGTAGCAGAAGATGTCTGCACGCATCGCACAGAAGCTCACCGGCTGCCAGAACGGAAGATCCAGGTCCCCTGCAGCACTGCGGGGAATGCTCCTCTCTAGCAGCCGGTTGATGTTTGCGTGAGGCGTGTAGACAACCTCTGCTGCTGCCAGCACTTCCGGTGGGGCTTCTATGGTGGAGCGCCAGCATGACGTGACTTCCCTGTGCTCCATCATAGAAACCCAGCGGAAGTGCCGGCAGCAACGGAGGTTGTCTACAGACATCCACTGGCTGCTAGAGAAAGGATCCATGTCCCCTGCGGCGCATCTGGATCTTAGTGTTACAGTCAGACCTCTATTTGAGCTCGGATTACAAAATGAGGTGGGTTTTTCCAAGCAAAAAAAAGCCCTCATTTTATATTCGATAAAATAGATTCAGCTAACCGATAATGTTCATTATGGATTTTATCTATTAGTTGTTGCAGAACTACAAAACACATATATGATACACAAAATAGTCAAGAGGAGTTTATATGTTTACAAATAAAAGGTGCAAAAATAATTATATGCATTTTAGTGTCACATTTTCAAACACTGTATACGTACAATAGCTTAGACGCAGACAATATCTGGTACTTGCCCTAAATTATATAGCCTAATATTATTGTGTTACTACTAGAAAAACATGGGGGAAAAAGGGATGCAGAAATGTTTTTCTGCATCCCTTTACTCTTCAGCAGAACTATTAGTACAAAATGGAACAGTATATCGGTGAAACATTAGTGCATCTCACCTTCCCTTCTAGAATAAGTTGCTTCCTCTTGTTTATCTCCTTCTTCTCATCAAAGTCTGTGCATTCCAGTTTCTGGAGCCAAAAAAACAATGCATCATTGTCACAGAAGTTGATAAATCCAACAGTCATTCGCGGTACAGATGGCATTTCCTGGGCAACCAAAAAAAGAAAAAAAACGGAAATCTACTTACAATTTCACATTCTCGACGGGTCACATTGACGTGGGTGAGAATTTTCAGCACTTCGCTCTCCTTCACTGGGTACTCTTGTAGTTTCATATCTGGGAAGGAAAACAATCCATAAACTGCTTAGGGCTATGCCATCCAAAAAAGGAAGGTTAGCCTAAATTATTAAATAATGAGCTAATTACATACTCAATTTAAAGACAAAGCACTCAAATAAGGTTACACTTCAGGAAACCTCTTCAAGTGCTGTAAAAATGTGGTAAGATTCCCATCCATCACAGTTTCACATAGAATTATACACATAGCTTCCATAGATTTATTTACTCACTGATCTGTTCCTCGACTGCATTCACCAGATGAATGTCATACTGGGTGACCATTGTTATGGCCAATCCGTTCCGTCCTGAGAGAAATAAAAACAAAACAAAACCATGACACATAAGGCATTCAGAAGGTCTGCTCTATACAAAACAGAGTATTACTGTTTACTTCCCTCAGAACCACGGGCTAGATCGCAAGCTCTCAAGAGCAGGGACCTCTTCTTCATTTGTACTAGTTTGAATTGTGTGCGATTTAAATGATTCCATTGATTTTAACATCTATTGTAGATGGATATATGCACTCCCTTGTTTGTGCGTTGCGATGAAATATCCTCATTCAACCTCTTGAAACGGTTCATTAGAGAAGAGATGATGTGGGGGACGTGCAGCTGATGTTCAATGTATAACAAACACTGATCTTAAGGAGGCATTGTTCACCACAAGGCAAATCCTCCTCTATCATTCTTATTTGTTCCAGTTATCAGTCTTATTTGTTCTATTTTTTTTTCTTTCAACACTTTACTTATAATTGCCGTCCACACAAAGGAGGAGGCACACTACAGCAGTTTTAGTAAGCAATATGGCAATCTAAATTTAGTAAATAGCTGCAAAATGCACCCGTTGGCATCTGCATCTACATACATAAAAATGCCCACTGCAACATAGGTTTAGACAGTCCTCATCTCAGATCACTTGCGGAACCTAATACAATGAACCTGGATGTCCTGTAAACTTCCATTCCGGGGAGATTTTACAGTAAGATCCTTACAACAGTACCGCTTTCATATAACTTAATATAACAATGTATTTTCTTTAAAATCCCAATTAAATACATTTCCCAATAAAGCAGAATCCTACCAGCTCTTGCTGTGCGGCCCACGCGATGAATGTAAATTTTAGGCAGGCCAGGAGTGTTGTGGTTAATCACGACTTGAACTGTAGGAATATCTAGCCCCCTAGAAAAGGAGAAAACAAACAGCAATGGAGCCATTATATAAACATGCAAACCTTATGAGGAGAAGACACTGAGCAGGAACATAAGTCAGTTGTTGAATCAAAAAGTGATGGGCCAACCGAGTGCTTGATGCTGGTCTACATAGAAAAAGTACTAGTAAGTCCCTGCACTTGTTAAACATACGCAATTCTTTGCAAGGAGCACAATTGTGCCACAGAGTTTAAATCATCCTTAGTGTTAAGTGAACTCTAAGGGTATACACACACATTCTACAATAATTTGTGCCTTTCTTGCATACCTGGCGGCAACATCAGTTGCAATGAGAATCTTGAAGATGCTTGATTTAAACTTCGCAAGTGCAGCAAATCTTTGTTTCTGGAAGAAGAGAAGACAGCAAGTTCATCAGAAGTCAATCGTCCATAGGTGCAAAGCCGAGAATGTTGTATGCATGTCTTATTTATTAAGCAGGGAAATAGTATAGATCAGGTGCAAATTTGTAGGTGCGTAGTTATAAAGGAATTATGTGCAAACAGTGTAGAGTAGCAACAAGAGCTGATTTCTAGAATGTGATACCATGCACAGCTAAGAGCCTTTACCTGTTTCATCATGGAGTGCAAAGCCACAGACGGGAAGTTGAACTCACGCAGCATCATGTTGAGAATCTGACAGTTTCTGCAAGATAAGAAGAGTGGGTCATACAGGAACAGTCAACCACTCAAGTGCATCATTACGTTACATTTATTTATAAAGCACCAGAAGATGCCGTAGTTCTGTTCCAACCAGCGGGATCATTTAAAGTCAGAAGAACAAACTGGCACTAAAGAAGAAGAGGGCTCTGCTCTTGTGAGCCTACAATCACACTCCTCAGTATGCACTCACTTGCAGGTGTTGGTAAAGATCATAATTGACCAATCTTCATGTTCATCCTGGAACTTCTGGATGAGATGCACCAAATAGGCATCCTTCACTTTTTCAGGTACCAGAACGTACCTCTGTTCTAATTGCTCTACAGTCCGCACCCTTTAGAAAGAAAAATAATTAAAATTGTGGAAAACTAGTTAACGTGAAGTTGACAGCGTCCCATTTCACAATGCAAGAAAATGTGGTTCAATTAAATAATTTCTAAATGTTTATATATTTGTTGAAAACAAAGTAGGTGACATATGCATTATTTACAAGTGAATATTTTGTTTGATGCTGCTTACTCTGAAGTGGATTCCCAAAAGAAGGGCTTGTTCATTGCAATCGACTTCAGCTCCTGTAAAGTGTCTGTCAAAGTAGCACTAAAGAGCAGGGTTTGTCGCTGTGCAGGAATAGCTCCCAGGATCACCTGAAGGTCTTTAGTAAAGTCTGTGCAGCCCTGCTCCAAGAGCCGGTCAGCTTCGTCTAGAACCTGGAAGATGAGACAAAATTTCAATCGGTGAAAGGGAACAGGTTCATAACATTGGCAGAGTAAAACAATGGATATTTTTAAGCTTTTTTTTCTTTTCTTTTTTTTTTAGACAAAAAAACATTTTAGGGAAAGCTGGTAAGTATGTATGAACGAATGAATGTCCAGTCATATTAACCCAATTAAAAAAGTTCAGCAAGTACTCACATTTGCCACTAGATGGCAGTACTTGTCCAATACATACAGTATCACTACACCGCGTTGGGTGACAACTTTCCGCAGGGTGATATGTTGGTATCACCCAGCTTCTACAAGTATCTCTTTCGATGAGATTAAGATGGGCAAGTTGCAATGTCTTCATAGGAGCCAGTACAGGCTGTGTGAACGTGTACTTTACGGAGAAGAAAAATGGAAATCTTTGTGAAAAGGTACTCGCTTGCTATACAGTATCCAAGGCAACAATGGCACTGCTACTACGGTCTGATCAGTCACAAGCAGATCTCCAGTAAAACCCATTGGCATACTCACTGACCACAAACTTACCAAAAAACGTATCTTCTTAATGCTGAACGTGTTTGAACTTCGGATGTGATCTGCCAGACGACCAGGAGTTGCAATAACAACATGCGGTTTTCTGGACAATTCCAAAGCTTGCGCTACCATGTCTGTGCGGAATGAAAATTAAATTCACTTCATCAGATAAATTTCATAACACGGACTTTGCAATAGACTCTACATACAACAGACAGTACATATAATACATACCCATTCCTCCAACTATTATACAATCCTTCAAACCCAGTGGCTTCCCCAACACACGGAACTGTTCTGCAATCTGATATGCTAGCTCTCTGTAGGGTGAAAAACGCACATCAGAAACTATGAAAATTATTATTCACACAGACACACAAAATGATATATACTAGCACAAAGTACTCATTTTTCTCCATGTTACAGTATCAGCCATCTAATCAAATATATATATACATATACAGTGGCGGAACTACCGGGGTCGCGACTGCGACCGGGCCCTGGAGTTTTGCCAGTCAGGGGGGCCCAAGGGGTGTCAAGCGGTGAAAACGACCGCTCGGCAACTCTTGGGCCCCCCTGACTGACAGAAGTCCGGGACTCCTCTGCTCGCCGCCGCTGCCCAGAGTGCAGCGTGAGGAGTTTGTCTCGGGTGCCGGCGCTTCACGCAGAGCGCCGGCATATGACGTCATATGCCGGCGCTCAGCAATGAAGCGCCGGCACCCGAGACAAACTCCTCACGCTGCACTCTGGGCAGCGGCAGCGGCTTCGGCGGCTCCCAACAGTTGAAGGTAAGTGACCGGGGAAGGGGGTGAGAGGGTAGATTGTGAGGAGGGGGGTAGATTGTGAGGAGGGGGGAGTAGATTGTGAGAGGGGGGGAGGTAGATTGTGGGGGAGGGGGGGTAGATTGATGAGGAGGGGGTAGATTGTGAGAAGGGGGGGTAGATTGTGAGAGGAGGAGAATTGTGGGAGGGGGGTAGATTGTGAGGAGGGGGGGGTGTTAATTGTTGAGGAGGGGGGTAGATTGTGAGAGGGGGTTAGATTGTGAGGAGGGGGGGGTATTTAAGTAATTGAGGAGGGGGGGTAGATTGTTAGGAGGGGGGGTTAGATTATAGGAGGGGGGGTAGATTGTGAGAGGGGGGAGGGAGAGGGGAGATTGTGAGAAGGGGGGTTAGGGAGGGAGAGGGGAGATTTGAGAAAGGGGGGTTAGGGAGGGGAGGGAGATTGTGGAGAAAGGGGGGTTAGGGAGGGAGAGGGGAAGATTGTGAGAAAGGGGGGTTAGGGAGGGAGAGGGGAGATTGTGAGAAAGGGATAGATGAGGGGGTGGGGGGGCCCCTTAACAGATTCTCGCACCGGGGCCCTGAGGTTTCTAGTTACGCCCCTGGGTGGGAGTGCTCAGGAATACATTCCTTTAGGGAACAGGTATACCGTGCCATGAAACAAATGGTGGATCCTTTACCTCCTTTTAGTCTGAATGTGATGCTCCTTCATTACTTGTCCCAATTGATTTAAGTACAAAAACTCACTTGCTAAGCACCTACTGAAAGCTGCAAGGTGCCTGATTTCCCTCAACTACTTTCAGTACTAGGTCTCCAAGCTGGAAGAGATCAGGGCACCGAAGGAATGAATAAAATCAGAGGCGAACCAAATTATGGCATACATGGTCACATGGCTGCCATGATTCTAGTTCACAATGCCAGAGAGCATTACGTCCTACATGGGGGCACCTGGGAGGAGCGGATTAGAAAAATATCATTATCTTTTCTTTTTCTCTCCTTTTTGCCTTCATCATTTCTCTCTATATACTTTCATCAGAATTGGAGGCACTTGAGGCCAGGATGTAACCAAGTACCACCATTTTTAATCAATTTGTTGTCATCGTGCTGGTGATCAGAGGCATGGTCAAATGCCTATACTATGTTTACATAATTTAGTTACTTGTTTTGCTGTACTGCTATTAAAAACTATTCTAGACTATAGAGAGGGGATGGAGAATGTAAACCGGCATAAGGAAAGGTGCTGTTCCACCTTGTAGAATGCTGGACTGCTGTGATACACAGATAGGACTCTGTTTCTATGCAGCTGAAGTATCTCAATTAATTTTTAATGTAGCTGTAAGGTGACAGGGAGCCTTGTGGAGAAAAATAAAATGGTAAACTGGCTTCTTTTACTTCTCTTTACATGATGCAACACTTAGCTGGTGATATTTTTTCATGTAAGATTATAATTAACCAATCCTTTAGCTACATGGTAGGATATGTTACATATTGATATCACTGCTCACTAGGGAAACTATCCACATTTATATGATTATGAGATAATTATGAGATTATAACACCATCAGTAGATCACACCCATGGATACCACAACTTTAATTTACCTGATACTGGTTGAAGCAATATCCCCATTCAGTCTCACCAACAAATGATCCATATTGAAGTACTTTAATATGTATTCTTTACTAGTAAAAAAAACTAGCACACACTTACCGTACCACTCTAGTGTCTGCATTTTATGTTAGTTTTGGCCAATGAATAGTTTTAAAATCAATAGGAGTGATTTCTGCTCATATGCATGGGCTTCATTATATGCCCTAGAATCTTCCATGAGCCAGCATTAGAGCTATCTGGTTATGAGCACCATGTATGCTGGGAGACGCAGATTTGCTCAGCCAAAGCACATACTGCAAGGCAAGAAGCAGGGGGCAGGGGAAAGCACCAAATGTATACAGAGGATTCTGCTACATTCCTCTATGCATTCGGATACAAAAATATAGGATATAAGGTGAAACTCAGCTATCATATGCAGTAAACAGGGTGTTGTACCCTCACGGTAAATTTTTAAAAGAAAAAGTAGAGTGTTAGCAGAGTCCAGTACTTAGCAGTAACTTATAGTGTCTTTCACATGTCATAAAGAAGTAATGCTATGTGGGAGTTAGATCAAATGAAGCCCTTTTCAAGCACAACCACTTCTTCTAAAGGAGTTTTAAATTATTTTAGACTTTCATACTTAATTGTCATACTAAATAATTTTCTCAAACGTACACACGATAAACCATCAAAAAAGAAAATAGATGTATTTGATTTAATGGAATTCCTTGTGATCCTTGGAGAAAGTTACTTAAAAGGAGTCATTTATTGAAAGGCATCTGGTCCCTGAGAAAGGTTATGATGCACCATTTCATTTTTTTTTAATGTGAACTTTCACTAAGTCTTTCTTGAGGGTCAGCAGTATATTTAGACAGCACTGGCATTAAATTGACATCGCCGCAGCCCTTTCAGAAATGTCTGTGAATTTGAGCTGCTTTTAATGTCATCATGCTTGGGATACCTATGCAGCATTTCATGTCAATGCGTAGCATTTACCAGGATCCAAGCTTATGCATGGCCTTCTAATGGGTACAATTAGTGTATACCTTATTTGCTTTGTATAGGAGACTATGTGTATTGGATCTACACTATTATAGTCTATGAATCTATCAATCTATGTGTTTCTTTGCACAGGATGGAAAATAAACTTGCACTACTGTCTATAGTCTACTGTCTATATTGATGAGAAGCAAACTCCATTAAGTGCTCTGGAAGTAAGGATGTAGCTGTTTTGAGATCTATGAACGCCATTGAAGTTAAGGACTTAGAATACCAAAATAAAATGCACAACTTTGCCATATAACTGCCAAAACATATTAAAAAATCTATACATGTGAGGTGTTTTTCGTTTTTATTTCTCATTTCAGAAATGTTGAAAAGGCTGTCTTCCAAAAGTAAAAAAAAACAAACCTTTGTCATGAAGGGGTTAAGCAAACCTTGATAGTGAGGGTCTGCCTATGCAGTATGGACCCAGCTGGTTACTGTAGCGTCAGCAAAAACCAGCACTGCAATGAACAGTAGGGATAAAGCAAGCAGTAGGGTGATAATATATAGGAAACTTACACTTCACATATTGGTGATCTATCCTTGCAGTACGTAGAATTTATAAACGCTTCAAAGGATTTGGTTACAACCCTATACACACCTTGCACACATATACGTCAGGCCAGAACTTTTCATGTCCTGGAAAAATGGCTGATGTAGCCATCGTAACATGGTCATCTTAGACACCAGCCATTGTGTCCATGTTGACTTTAAAGCTATAGCTATCTGAAATACAGGACGTCCGAAAAACGGAAGTAACCATGAGCTACATGGTCAAAACATGCTACGCAGACATAATAACATACACTAATGTACCATTAAATACCTATAACCGTGTAATCCTGACAACCCTGCATGCTTCGTGAAGATTCTTTCACCACTACAGACCGAGCGGTGGAAAGGGTCTCGCTCAGTGATATCCTTTCATGCAAATACTATGAATATACAATGGTTTCTAAAGGAACCTAAAGTACATAAGATTATACAAAAGTTTGTTAACATGCTTCTTTTAAATGCAATGCTATAAAGGTGATGATTTCTTTGTATGTACAAAAGATGACTTAAGCTTCCAAGAGCAATACCTGCAATTAGATAATACAATAACATATATTAAGGCATTATATATATTATAAAGGGATTATAACAGTATGCATTTTTCCATCTTCCTTTAATAAAATTGTTAAAATAGAACCGAAAGTAACATATTGCAACATTCCGTTAGTAATATTTAAGAAATAAGTGAAATAGGTCTTAACAATATATAATTTTTTTAACAACTAGTTTGTTTCTTTTCAGTCAAGACTATATAATTTTCTAGACATTATCTATAACTAATAGTTAAGGAAATGCAGTTTTTCCTACCAAAATTATATGCCATACACAAAAAGATAAATTCTTTAGAGTGGCTGTTTTTTCTTTGTTAATCTTCCAAACTATAGGCCAGTCAACAATAGGAAGTTGAATCAATGTTCTTTTGTGCTTCATAATTTATATGTATATAAATGTAGTGAATCTTGGAAGTTTCAGCCTAAACCTGATGACTAATTGTCAGAAAATTGTAAAAATAAATACGCAGGAAGGCGGCAAGCAGTATAACGGAGGTAAAGGTAAAGCATAACACCTACAAATAGAGACCAGCATTATCATTAAATCTGTGACATACTAAATTGAATGAAAAGTGATTACGGTGCGGGAGGGCGTTGTACAATCATTTGATAAAACACTTCATTATATTTCTCTGTGTACGGTCAGTGATGGCAGTTTTTTATCAGTCGATAAATCTATCAGTCCTTTAATAGGAAACTAAGATTACATTTCGTTTTATTCTTTAAACACTAACATTACGATGATTGGTAAGCAGAGGAAAAGTGAGCAGAATATAATGCTTTCCAGGTTTCAATTGAAAGCTAAATGTAGACTCATCAAGCGAGAAAGGAAAGATATGCTTTAAATATCCAAGCCCTGCATCTGCCACATGTTGGACGTACAAATTCCTGATGGGTAGATTTCTGTAAGAAGTCTTATTTTGTTAAATAAAGATATAAAGTATCAGTTTTTTAAGAACACTTCAAGGTATGGGAGCAATTTTTTGGGAAAATCTTGTTGCTATTTCCACAAATGTTACTTGGAGAAATGTACATTTGGACTGGTAGGAAAACAAAATAAAAATGGTGTAGTGACACTTAACCTATGTGATTGCATTAATGGATTTAAACAAGTGAGAGCGTCCACGAATACTCTTTGTGTTTCTTCTGATCCATCATACTTAGAAGAAAGGATTAGAAGTAGAATTGAGGAAAGATGATTAATTTAATATGTCACTTAGGACTGTTCATATAATATACAATGCTGTTTATAGCAGATCTGGGTTTTTCCCAAAATCCTACATTTAAAAATTGTTTACATGAAATAAACATATGTAGGTTCAATGTAACTATATCTATCTATATTTACATTAAGATCTTATCTAAATGCATATGCTTGATAGTGGTTATTCCTCCCCATCAACTAACTACTGCCATTTCCCCCTGTCTTCAAAACAGCCGCAGTGATCACAAATGTCCACACAGGTAATTTTGAAAAATACAAAAAGGTAGCAAATTTGATTGCATGTCCTAACATGATAAGACAATGAAGGAAGCAAGCAAGTACATAAGCATTACTCGTTAGTAAAATTTTCAAAAAGCAGGTCAGATTTTGGAAAATACAAAAACAATGGAACTAAAGACACATAGAATTTGACGGCAGATAAGAACCCCTTCAGTTCATCTACTTTGCCCATTTTTCCTGATGTAAGGGGTTTACACCCCTATCAGTCTTTGGTCAGGTCCTATAGTGGAAAAGCTTTATGTCCCCCCAATGCCTGTGTAAGTTCTCTCACTGTATTAGCATCCACCACTTCTACTGGGAGACTGTTCCATTTATCTACTACCATCTGAGTAAAGTAGAACTTCCTAACAAAAAAATGCAAACCATTTGCTTCAAGATGATTAACAATCAAATTTGGTAGCATGGTTTTCATTAATTACTGACATAAGGCTTACTGGTCTATAGTTGTCTCAGTCTTCCCTATTACCTTTTTGTGCAGATATACTATGGTTGCCAACTTCCAGTCTTTTGGAACTACTCCTCTCGTTAGTGACTGGTTAAATAGGTCTGCTAGCGGTTTTGCCAGGACACGTCGAAGTTCTTTTAGTAACTTTGGGAGAGTCCAAGTAGAACGTCTTCCTCTGTAAACACAGCTGTGTCACATGTCATCCTATATCTCTTGGCTATCAAGGGTCCCTCACCTTCATCTTCCTCTGTGAAAATAGAACAGAAACGTTTATTTAGGCAGTTGGCTAGATCTTTATCCTCGTTTATACAATTCCTTTCATTTGTCTTTAGTTTAATTATTCCTGGTTTTATATTTTCTTATCTCACCTTTTTTATTAACCTGGCAATTTTTTTCCTCACTGTGTGCTTCGGCGCTTCCTCATTTTGAGTCTGTTTATATTTCCTCAAAGCTCATTCAATGTGTTTGCCATATCTGTGGATTACCACAGTGGTTTCCTTTTTCTTTTACTCTTGCTAGCAAGTTTCATGCAATCTTCTGCTGCCTTTAGCATGAAATCTCTTAAATCGTTCCCCTAAATACTCACCCACTAGTCTATCAATTCTAAGAAAAATAATGGATTTATTTTATTTATCTAGACTGATCCAACCATTCCTTTCCCAACTTCCCAAAGCTAACCGCTGCCCTGAACCTAGTCTAGCTACCATTTTAATGGCATCTTCACACCCCACAAATGCTTGTTTAAAATATCTTTCAACCATCTAACCATTAACTATGACATATACATATATATTACCGCCAAACATTTACTGTCTGCTGTCTTATATTATGGCTTGATATCTCATCATGTAAAAACTGGCTTTGCAATGATAGTGCATTAAAGCTGTCTAATACATGATTTAAAAATGGAAAATATATCAGGAATTATTACCAGAATTAAATATTTTAGAAAACAGACTGTTATGCCAATTGATTGACAAAAAATGAAAGCATATTTGTGATATCATAGGATAGTTTTACTTTAAAGAAGATAAACTATCTAGAATTTCTGTGGGTGCATTTCTGTCTCTGAGGAACACAGATAAGGAAACACATTTAGTAAAGTTCCCTAAGAAGATCAAGATAAATGTGTTGCTGCATAAATACAAGTTTGTGGTTTGTCTCGCCACCCAATCTGTATACAAGGAAGGAAGGTTCGATACATATTCAGATACAATCAAAATCAGAGTTTATTTATGTTCATGTACAAGAATCACCTGTTCCTTTGATAAGTTAAGTCCTTTGTGTTAAGTGAAGAGTTAAACAAAACATCCTTGGGTTTAATTTTAAAAATTTGCTACTGACTTGTCTATGGTTGTTGTTAGACTTGGGCGCCGACAAACTCTTCGTGTTCGTCTTCATATTCCACGAATATTCACCTGTTCGGTTTGGGTGAATATTCATGTACATTCTTCGTGTTCGTTTTTTTCTTCATTTTTTGACGTTTTTTGTAGAAGGGGTTAATACGGGGTTAACGCAGTATGCACTACGTAGCAGCTTTTGCGCCAGGAGTTTAAAGGTGCTTACAAGCAACTCTATCAGTTGCCGGCAGGAGCCTCCTCTGCCATCACCTAATGAAGTGCCCGGGTGCCGCTTTCAATCCAGCTCGCAGCCAATCAACGGTTGTTTTGAAGGTGGGTCTGCTGGCCGACTGTCCCACGGATCGACCGCCCCACCGGGAAATTTCCAGTATCCTGGTGGGCCAGTCTGGCCCTGGTTGCTTTTCCACAATAGGTAGGGAGGTTCCTGATGGTACACAAACTAGATGGCTCAAAGAGGCTCAAAGAACATGGCCAGATAAAGCAAGTATCCAGTATGGACTGTGTTACTGTGTAGACAACTGAGATGAGATGTTGATTGTGTGCAGTTTTAATATGCTAGTTCAGTACCTGCTTTGAAAAAAAAAACCAGTAAAAAGGTAGAAAAAGAAAGAGAGAAACTTTACAAGTACAGCGGAAGTTTGTACAGAAAAAGGTTTATATAAAATTTCCTTAAACATGAATATTTAATATTACCAATTCAAATACTTAAGGATGGACCTCACTGCTAAAGCTGTCCCTTACAGGGCCATTTGCACTTTGCAACAAGACACCGTCACAAATTCTTGGTGCCTATATTTGTCAGTTTTTTCCTTCCTGTCATAGTAAGGCAGATATCTCAGCCCAGCAGCTATGACAGCTGCCAAAATATATCTCTGGTACTAGAATCCTAATACAGTGGCAATGTCTTTTGTTGAGGTGTTAACCATATATATGTACACTATATGGACAAAGGTCCCCTCCTAATTATTAAATTTAGGTGTTTCAGCCATTCCCATTGCTAACAAGTGTATCAAATCAAGCACTTAGGCAGCCACCTCCATAGACAGTAGAGTGGGTCGTACTGAAGAGCTCAGTTACTTTAAGTATGGCACTTTCATAGGATGTCACCTTTGCCACAAGTCAGTTAATGAAATTTCTGCCCTGCTAGATCTGCCCGGTGCACTTTAATGTATTATTGTGACGTGGAAATGTCTAGTAGAAGCAACAGTTCAGCCACCAAGCAGCAGACCACGCACACTTGCAGGGCTCCTGAGTGCTGAAGAGCGTAGTGTATAAAAATCACCTGTTCTTTGGAGCATCACTCAGGACCGAGTTCCAAACTGCCTCTGGAAGAAACATCAGCGCAAACACTGTGTGTCGGGAGTTTCATGAAATGGTTTTCCATTAGACTTGTGCATTTGTATTCAGGTGAACATGAAAACGAAGTTGAAGGGTGCGTTTTTGTTGTTCAGCCCGAATACCGAAGAAACGGAAATGGCGGCGGCAAAATGTAGACAAAGACGAAGACACACAACACGAAGAATCTTCATGTTCGTCTTCGTTAATCTACTAATCTCCCTGGTCCCTAGCCCACCTTATCTATGCAGCAGGAGCAGGAGGGGTTAACAGGAGCAGAAATCCATAGGTTCGCCGTCAGGAATTAAAGACCTTTAACTCTTGGAGGAAGGTTCCCGCAAGGAGTTAAAAGTCCGGGCAAGCAACTCTATTGGTCACCAGCAGGGGCCTCCTCTGGGGAAAATTCCTACTAAACAATTATGTTGTGTATTATTAACCCCTTAATGACAAAGCCTGTACATGTACGGGCTCAAAATGCATTGTTTTCAATGGGTTTAGGGACCGCCCATTGTCCTTAAGGGGTTAATAGAGTATGTTCATTCGCGGTTCTGTTAATTATGTATTTGTCATCATATGCCTTCTTTCTCCATACAGCTAAATCTGACTAATACTCGTTATGTAACTGGGTTACGTAATACAGTAATACACTATTAATTCCATGATGGTATCTGGCAAATTTACAGGTTCAGATAAAAACAATCTACAAAGATTGATTTTGCAGGCCTGTTGATCGAACAAGATTTTAAAATGTAGCAATCCTAAAAGTAGAAAAATACATAATGCCTCTGTAGAACTGCATAATGTTCTTCTTTGGTTCAATACACATTTATTTCAAATATATTTATTCTCATACTTCTAATAGTTTACAAACTTTACTGTTTGGTGAAGATTCAACAGATACTTGATTTGAGCAGATTTGCCTAGATCTTCTAAGTTATTTCAGTGAGGAATAAAGAGTATTCATATATTTTAGTGCTATACTATCCCTAATGAGTAATTACAGACATTTCTGCCTGAAAAGCAGCTACTACTTTACTTCATGATTTCCCATTGAGATTAAATCTGTATGTGTCCTCTTGCATGATCTGTATTCATGTCCATCATTGGGGTATTCACTAAAGAGTGAGCTTGCGAGAGAGTTGAATAATTCAGCTTCCTAAAATCATTATGCAATATGCATTATGAACACCAGTAAGCATCTTAGAAAATAACTGTTTAATGCATTAGTACATCAGTGAGGAGAGGGCTGCTCTTTGGTGTGTGACCTGTGAAATATACCTGCAGTGTAGGGCTTCCATCAGGGCCGGCTCTACCATGGAGGAGAGTGGGGCAATTGCCCCAGGCTGCACTTTTGAAGAGGCGGAACTTTGCCGCCCCTTTTTTTTTTTTGGAACATAGAATTTTTATTGAGATTAGTACGGTCAAAGAAACAACACAATGCCAGATGACAAAGACACGTGTACAAACAATCCAATAGTCCACAGAACATCATGACCAATAGGCACCAAATACAGGAAGAGGCGGAGTGTCAAATATGTGAGAGCTGCCCGTAAGCTGCCAAGGAAATCTCAGAATTTTTAACAATTTATGTCAACTCAAATAAAGCACAGTGGCAAAGAAGAAGAGGAAAAAGAAAAGAAAGGATAGAGGGGGGGACATATCCAATGCCGCCCCTTTTTTAAAGCGGAGGAGAGAGAGGGGCGCCTCTATCTCCTCTGCGAGCCCTCTAGCTTGGTCTCGGTGCCGGCTTTTAATGCTGAGTGCCGGAATATGACATAATTTCCGGTGCTCAGCTGTAAATGGCAGAGCAGGGAGACTCGCCGCAGGACTGCTGAAAGGTAAGTACAAAGGGGGGGTAGGGTAGATAATAGGGAGGGAGAGGAAGGGTACATAATGACCCCTGGCGTCAGCGGGGGGGGGGGCGGCATTTTAAGCTTCGCCCCAGGCGGCATTATGTCTTGGGCCGGCACTGGCTTCCATGCATTATGTATTTGATCTATACATTCAATGCTGAGTTTGCATGTAATCTGTCAGTTGATTTATACATGCAAGACTGGGTTGTGTGTTATTCAGTTGCTCTATACCTGCAATGCTATGTTTCTAAATGTTGTGTATTTGATCTACACCTGAGTTACATGTGGAGGAAAAGAGAGTTGTGATGGAGGGGATGAAGGAATTCTGGGGTGATAACAATTTCCGGTTTACATTTGTACTTGCATTCAGTGCACAATACTTTTGTAACAGGAACAAAATGCACAACATAAGATTTCTGCGTACACCAGCTACTAAAAATTAGAGAGAACATTGTCTGTGACTCATATTTTTTTTAATACTGGTTATTTAAGACATCGGAATATGGGTTTTTCAAACGGTAGATTGGAACACAGGTCAAAATTACCATAATATGTGTTACCAGGTGTTCATACACCTGAATTTTACTATGCATATGGTACCTTTTCTGTAGTCAAACTAAAGAATCACTACTTAACCTGCTGCTTCAGTAAATGCATATACACAGATGAAAACACAACACGCAGATTAATTATACTGAAGCAAATCATGTAGCTAAATGTGTGTTTCATACATTTTATGAAAAGTAAATTAAAAAAAATATGATAGAGAGTGTTTTAAAACAATCAAATAACAAAATAAATCATGGGTATTGTATGTTCTATACATCTTTAAACAGAAAAAACAAGTGTATCATATAAAGAATACACATAATACATAATTTTACACCACTTATTGATATAAAGAACAAATATTACCAAGAAAATGCTAAAGGTTGTAATTATAAGTCTTGTATATATATATATATATATATATATATATATATATATATATATATAGTAATTTTTGCATTATACTTCATATAAAATGATCCTCTTGGTAAAAGCCAATCTATATATTGACCAATTCTGTGCAGTTTTCTGCGTGTGCTCTACAAATGTATTCAGCTTACTGAAATGTAAAAAGAAATTCCCATGAAATTCAAGCCCTTTTTTAAATTGCTTATGGCATTCAGTCTTTCTGCTACAAATACATACTGTGGGTTTTTCAGAACATAGAATGCCAGACATTCACATATCTGTTGTCAATAACACAGATATCACATAATACACATAACCGGGAACTCCCTGGGTTTGACTTGGAGTCTCCAGGTGGAGTGCTGCTTTATGGGGACTTTGGGTTACTCTACTTTCTCTCTTGGGCAGGGGAGTGATATTTAGCCATGCCTACTCCATTTGCTCTTCCCAAATGGCTAGTCTAGTCTCTTAGAAGAGGGAGAGCTCCAGGTAGCCTGGGCTAAGAAGTTCCCAGGCATTAAAATACATTCTTCCTCTTTAAATAATACTTATTTATGGGTACGAATTATACACTAGCACAAAATATCATGTATACTTTGTTCTAAGTTAAGCATGCATAATATACTGTACACGAATGTGTATTACTATCATGAATGAAACAAATAAATTATTGGCTCTGATGGAACAAAACTGTCTTCCCATGCTTCTTCATGTGGCTATTGTCTGTGTGTGACTGGGGAAACCAGAATAGAACATCATATGCTTCCAAGGTATTAAACTGTATGATGCTAATTCACAACTCATACATTATACCATAACAGCTCAGGCTTTTGCATGGACCTGGTGCTGTTGGGTGGCATTGATTAAGTATAGTTGACTAGAATTCATTGGCAATATTTAAATCAAGGCAAAACAAATTGTGGATCTAGGATAAAATACAGCTTTTAAAATTTCTGACAGCATCATATCTCTCAAGTGTTTATCTTTGCAAGGGGCATTACCTTTTTGGACCTACATTTTCACTGTGCCAATCTTGATGTCCCTGTTTTCTAGGAGCTTCATGGTAGATGTGAGCAGTGAAGTACTTACCTTCAACACTGCCCTAGGCTTAACCCAGGGCACCTGCTGTCCTTATTTCTGGTTGTGGGGATTTGATGTCATATCCCCATTTCCCACTTTTAGGAAGTGCAGTGCAGAAGGAAACTATGAAGACACTTGGCACAGGCCTCCATAGTGTTAATGGGCCCGTTGGGGAGATCAGTGATCTCCCTTTTAACCAGCCCATTGTGTAGCAGTGTTGTAGGGCTATCCAACCAAAGGTCCCCGTTATATGACAGAGGTGCTGCTGCCTCCCTGGACTTGCCACCATGGGCTGCCATTTGAAATTTTGGGTGGTAAGCATCACATAACTCTCAGATAAAGCACACCTTTATAATTATTCATAAAATGTTAATATAAACTGGCAATTGTTTTCTTTTGTATCTCTCGGGTGTCAGAAAAATAATCTTGTGTGGTTTCAAACATATTGCAAGTCAAACAAATTGCCACACTTTAACAAGCTTTGTTGATGTTGGAGGAAAATAGCTCTGCAGTATAATATTAGAACAAATGACTAGACACAGGTGGTAAAGAGATGCAGACATGTTACGCTCTAATATGATGCACCTGGCATTATTGTTTTATACTTCATAAAAATAATTGGACAGACTGCAAAAATGTGAACTTGTAAAAGTGTGTAAGGGGAGTTTGACATTTTTTTAATATAGGTTATTGACCACTCCTCGCTTCTCAATTTCTAGGGGTTTTATATAAAGGTACTATACACAAAAAGGACATGTTTTCTGGAAAAAAAATATATTTTTGTCCTTGAGCATAAAATGCAGTGCCGTATACAATAATGTGAGATGGCATTGCCAAAAACCTGTTTTATAACCTTTTGTTCCGATAAACTTATCTGCAGATATGGAGGCTGTCCTTTTTGTCAATTATGTCAATTATGTTTCTTTATGGCAATACTATGAAGTCCATTCCTACTTAGACTTTCATTAGCCAGAATGTGTAGCTGGATGACAAAGAGTCATTGCATTGTTTACCACAGGCAGTATGATAAGCATACCTAGGACCTTCCCAGGGTAGGTAGCTTGCCCCCTTCTGAGCGAGCAACTTTGCAGGGGTTCAGGGGTAGTCAAGCATGAAAAAGAATTGGGCACAGAGAGAGGCAGCATGGTTAAGTGCTGCGCCCCTGACCTGGAGAAAGAACATAACAATCTGTAGACCTGCAGAAGCAGAGCTTCACCTGAAGACTCCAGGTCAAACTCAGATGAGGTCCCAGGTATGACAATAAAGATTCAGAGTATTTGTCTAAGATAACAGAGCTAGAATACACACAAATGACTAATATGCAGCTCCATGAAGACATTTTTTATTGTTAGGTGAAAACTAGAACTTTTAAAAAAAAAAACAGCACAATACGTTTGAAAAAACCTATTTTAACCTGATACTAGCAATAAACACAATGGTGGGAGTTTCATCTTTAAAAGAAACTCTAAATGTGTAGAGCTGACAGATTTACTACACTAGACACACAATAATAATATAGCTACACACCTCTGAATGCCAGATCATTTTCAGACCTTAGGTCATGATACATTTTCGAGACTGTATTCCCCGTGACTTTCTGAAACAGCTCACAAAAACTAATGACATCCCTGGGTTTTTCTGTACATTAATAACTTTGAAATTGATCAGACATATTTTTCAATGTAATTTCACAAGCTCTGATTTCTACATAGAGAATCAACAGTATATAAACAATTTATATACCAGCATATAGACCTTCCGCAAAAACTCAATGGAAGTGTGGAAGACAACATTGATGCACTGTTCCTGCTGCTGTTCTCCTTGAACCTCCTCAGTCAGCTAATCACAAGGACTGGATTTGGGTAAAAATTCAAGAGTGGAACTACTATCAGCCACCTCCTCTACATGGATGACATCGCAAAAAGCGAACAAGACATCAAAGTGTGGCTGGATTGTAGTAAAGAAAGGGAAGGTACTTAAGACAAATAGGGTGGAACTACCAGCAGGCCACATAGCAGGCATTCAGACCAGCTACAAGTAACTTGAGGAGGCAAGAAAGCCAGCAACATCCAAATGATAAGGCAGATCCTTAAGAGCCAGTTCAATGGAAAGAACACTCTGTCCATAAGGGTGCAGTGCTAAGAACATCTAAGACACTGCACAGAAGCCTCAAACTCCCAGGCCTCTGGTAGAGGACCCGAGGTAGAGGACCCGAGGTTGAGGAAGAAACATACCACCCATAGGGGTGAGAAGGGAATTTTATTTTTTTTATAATAGAGAACTTCAGCCTTTGTGATATGGAAGGCCATATCTCTGTTACATTCTGCCTATGAACACATTTTAATAATGGGGAACAATTGAATGTCTTGTGAAATCCCATGACAGCATTGATAATCATATCTGCCATAAATCATCTATTACTTTTCTATAATGATCTTATGTGCTGTAAGGTAGTCTCTCCATGCTTGCTATTAAATGTCATTTTAGAGAGCATGAGCTGTGTCACATTAGGTGGATTGTGCCTAATGGATTGCATCAGAGGCTTATGTTCCTTCAATTAACACAGGCATGAGCTGAAAATGAATTTTATATATAAAACCATCACTTTAAGTACCCAATATAAATAAATACCTTTAATGTAAAGTTCTCATAATCACTACATGTATTATGCTTTTAAATGAGTAGGATTTTCTCACAGTAGTGGCCACTACTACTTCCAACTGTTACATTGACACCCCTACTAAAATAAAGTATGCATATTAAAGTACACTTAGTCCATAGGGATAAGTAAGGTAAACTTCACGTACGCGTAAAAGTCTTTATTTTGTTGAAGTTGAGTTTGGGGTAGTATACCTGCCCCATTGATCAAAATACCTACTCTATGTTTTAGAGTTAAAAACAATTGAAAATGACCATTAGATGTGACATGTTAATATAATGGAAACGAATAGCTTCGGAAATTTAAATAGCCTTGTTACTCTGAGATTCATGCAATACTTTGCCATTATCAGAACACAGATGGCCCAAAGTACTTAATTGATGGAGGTGTGTAGGAACCATTATATACATGATTTGTGGTCTTATTTGTGTTGAGGTATACACATCATGGAAACATTTAAAGTTTTAAGAATGACTGATAATTGATTGTTTCCTGTTTTTCTTTTGTTTTTAAGTTCCAGTAATCATATTACCTATGCATGCAAAATTGGTAGTCATGGAAAATAATAGAGAATGCATTGTGTCCTCCTGTTATAATTAACTGTAATCCTTTCTATATACTCACAAGATTAAATGAATGCTAATTAAAGAGTAGACATTATGTTAAAAATTGTACTTAATCTGTAATGACAATATATCACAGCCAGATGCTAGAAGGAACTGGCATTAAACTGTTATTACAAATGATGTATATTAAGCTGTATTCTTTATTAGTGCCCAGTAGGGATAGGTTGGAAAGATGTATTGGTATATAACATATGAAGAATTTGTTTAAAGTGACACAAGGTACATAATGCATTTTAGTGCATATTGTATTGAATTTAGTGAATGATGGATTGCCAGTAATACCACAAATATAGATACTGTGGTATTACTGGAAATCCATCCATTTTCAGCTCCATAACTGCTGTATCTGGTTTTCTACCTGTCTATGCCCAACTATCTATAGCTGTAATGTATGTATGTAATTGAAATGCTTTTTATACTACAAACTAATGGTCTGCTCACCAATTACACTGATACCTGCCAATGGTTCTCTTCTTAGGACATCCATACAAACCACTATAGCGTTAATTCGCAGAATAGATGATTATCAGCCTGTTTCTTATGTCTTGGTTGATAGCCGGATGGATGACCATTTTCCTGTATTGATAAATACAAATGAAAAAAAAACAAAAAACAATAAAAGACAGATTCCCAATAATTATAGCATAGAGGAAAAATGCTAAGAAAACAATATTTTGATTTCTGAGGTTATAGAGAATTCTCATTTTATTTGAATTTTGCTGAAATTCAATTGTTTGGCTAGGAAACAGAATATAATAAGGAGAATCAAGAAATACAATACAAAAATGCAAGTGAATATTGCATGTTTCAAGGATACTTGGGTTTTAAAGAATAATCAAAGTCTCGGATGATTTATTTAACTTGTATCAGCAGGAAGACAATGCTGGAACTAGGACTAGAATATACCAAAAGCACCGCTTAGCACAAATGGGTAGATGTATAAACAGGGTAATTGGTTGATTGCCCCCCCTGATTGGTTCCAATGTCCATTTGCCTTTCTCCTTATGTACATTTGTTCTTTGTTCAGCATCCCTGGGCTTGTTTGTTGAAATGAACACTTTTAAGTAGCAGGTATTATTAGTAATAGGTAATAGTATTCAGTATTATGTCGAGTTAGGTCTGATCTTTTATCATTTCTGTCTTTCGCAAATAGAAACAGCCACTTGTGTTCTTGTGGCCTTTTATATCTATATGAGTGTAAAAAGCAATTTTTTTTAAAGTGTTTAAATACTAAAATGTAAGCCTATCTCAACAACCTATTTTCAACAAATCCACACATACGCTTGGGTTTCTATGTCTTTACTGCCCAGGCCTTTTGACTCCTTTGCCAGTGCCACACTTTCTCTCCTAGTGATGCCACGGGAATACATCATATGTTGTCAGAGTAAACATAAAAAGAAGTAAATGTGGCTCCTCATACAGTGTGAATGGCTCTTTTGCTCTTGCTTTACCATCACATACAGGCAGATTTGGAATTATAACTAACTGAACTTGACTATAAAGTATTCATCTGTTTTGAAAGACATGGAGACCTGTTGACATCACTTAAGCTACAATAACACATTGTTCTTTTGTTTATTTGTCTAGTTATTGTAAATTTGCTGTGCACAGCATGATGCGTGTCTGTGTGTACTGTATGTATATGTGTCTAATTGAAAGAAAGAAAAATAAAATTATATATATATATATAGATATATACAGGTAAATAGCAGAAAGTGTGAAGGTTTTTAACAAAGTCATTTAAAACCATATGGTAGATGAAATGACCCCTGAAAAAAATGTTGACAAATCTAGCCAAGGATCCAATCTGTGTGTGTAAAATAAAGCTTCGTCACAGATATCCTTTAAAATAAACATGTCTCCTTGGTTTTAAATCAAGAGCTCCCTGACTACCTCTCCATCCTATTCTTACATAGATTGAAATCTATATCTCAATATATATATATATAGTATATATATTCTTTTCTCTAGAATTCATATTTTGTACAAATTTACTTACAAGGTCATTCATCCAATTTGAAGTGCTTGGTATAAATTCATGTCACTCACCGTTAATAGATCTAGCGCGTAGTATGATGCTATGACACAAAATCTACTTCTCACAAACAAAAAGCTTTTACTTTGCAGTGAGATTTAAACTTAATCATGGTATTTTTTATTCTATTTTGTGCCCCATTACTTATGTGGCTTCCTCTAGTGGCAATTGAAAACATAATAGAATTTGTTATGCTATTATGTCCACTTAATGACATTTCACATTTTCTCAGTAGAGATGAATCATGCATCCTAAACTGGATTTTCGTTCTGCAGCTACACACGCTTTATTGGTATGGTCTTTCATTCACACAAATAATCGGCAGCGATAATGCTACCTCTTAATATGGAGCATTAAAAACATCATAAACACAATAAGATAATAGAAACACAAGTTAGAGCTAAACCTATTAATATAATAACCATGAATATAACTGGAGGAACCTTTGGAGATAGTCAAGACCAATTTTTAGGGATGAGTAAGGCAAACTATATTTGGTTTCACTGATCCCGGTTTCCTTGACATTCAAGTGGCTGCCATCTAACAATGCATATGCATGCTCCGATATTTGGGATGGATGAGGAGCTGTAGTATTTCATCGCTTGAAACTATGTGGTTTCACAAAAGCAAAATACTAATTTATTGATGGACTATTTCTAAACCCATTTTATTACTTTCCATTAAAAAAAATTGTATCAATTCCTCAATTCCTGAATAGGAACAAGGATTAGGTTTGGTCCATGATTTTGTTTATTTATGGCCTAGCCAAACATTTTTCATCCTAAAGTTTATCTAATTCACATTCCAATATTTCTTACTAAATGTTAATAAATTCTAAAATCAATCTAAGGAGGTATCGAAGGAATCTCTGGCCCCATCAGACATTCTCAGAGACTCGAGCCACTCGATGTATTGTTGATGCTCTTTGTAACTAATGAAGGTAGAGCAAATTGATAGGGTAGGATTTTTCATTTTTCAAAACTGTGCCCTATAAGCTTTATATCTAATGGAGGCAAGTGCAAAGCTAGGGCTCTAGAAATTTATTCTCAACTTGAAAGTGTGGGAAATTACGAGACAAGACTTAAGACCCTGAAAATTATTTCAGCTGGTGTTTCATAAATTAAACCAGATGAACAAAATTAATGTTCATT